>SMDT01000892.1:0-126322 GCA_005392925.1 Aquilaria sinensis | reverse complement strand
GTTGTTCAAGTTTAAGAAGCCTGAAAACTTCATTTATTAGTGGTTTTGAGTTTATTTGAGCCCATGCACATGCCGGACTCTGCTAATACGAAATAATAGAAAACTGCCATAGAAGTGTTGTCTTTTCTGACTAAATAAGCTGCTGACTTTGGAATATAACAAGATGTAAAGTTTGTCCTAAAAAAAAGTATGAATGTGAAAGTTAGAAAGGAAAATGACTACTACACAAAAATTGGAAGACCTCAGCTGCAATTTATCATTATTAGGAAGCTAAAGCCAGAGGGTGAGAGATGTAACATACAAAATTCTAGTCCACTTTGGAATTTGTGCCTATAATGATTTACTTTTCCAAGTTAAATATATGTAGTTTTAGAAATTTGCCAATTTGAGCACCTAGGGACCTAATTGGCATAGCTTCAATGGTTCGACCGTAGATGAACATGAAAATTAGTAAATCCCACTCGACTTCAATATCATTTATTAACATAGAATTCAAAAAGAAATTTTTGACAGTAGGACTTAAATTTTAATTTTAATGATTTCACCTCAATTATTGGATAAATTATTTAAAATTTAATATTAGTTACAAAGTTGGCCCATTAAAGTGAAAATTGATGAGTGATATTTTTCTTTTTTCGTATTTTAACCTATGCTATAGCATATGCGTTGAACAACTGGTAAGATTTTTCGTGTTGATGATTTGACTCCGACTGCTCCACGGCAGATCAAAATTAGGCTGCAGATACAATACTTCAATTCTGCCTCATGGTAGTTGCCAATTGTGGGCTCCTTCTCGAAGACGCAAACAAGTACAACAATATTTTTTAGAGAAAAAAAAAAAGAGCATTGTAAATTTGTAATGATTCAACAATGCGATGGGAGAATTTTCCTTTTTTCAAATACTCATAAACATGTACAAAATATAGTATGATATTAAAGAGTTATCAAGAAAAATTGGAGGAATATTTATCTACTTTTTTAAACCTGTAGAGCGTCAAGTAGTAATTTAGTAGAAAGTGATGCACAATGTGCATGTGAAAATTTGAACCTGTTGCAATGGGCAATGTTTGAACACGCAACTATTGAGCTACTGTGCTGCGGACAACAGAATATTCAATGAACTTCAACCAACATTGTTGAATGCTAGAAAAAGAAATTATCATTTACTATTGTACAATAATTAAAATTTATAGGCATAATATTCACTATTTATATCTGAAACTGTGATATTGATTATTAGCATTATTGACATAATGTAACAATTTTTTTGGGCAAATTTTCTTATTTTTTCAGAAAATGTACAATTTTCCGCATTATTTACATGAATAATTAATATGCCCACAGAGTTTTTCTTTGTTGCAAATTTGTCATCAACTTTTTTATTAAAAGCAACATTGTTGTTGGCCGTTAAATGATAAAAATACTTCATCTGTTAAGAGAATATTTCATAACAAAACTGTTAAACTAGTCCCTAAAAATTTTCTCCTTAACACCTAGGCTACTCCAAACTTCCTTAATACCTAAATGAGTCAGAATCTTGTGTTTCATCTCACACCTCCATTATTAAGTCAAGTTATTTTTACATCTCTCGATATCGTTGAGCAATCCTCCAATCCTGTTTTCTAAATTTGCACCTCACAATTTAGTCACTCATGTATCAATCGAACCTCATTTATTCAAAGTTTATTCTAAGGAGAGTTATCGGGTGAATAAAAAAGAAAAGATGTAGTGCTAGTGGTGGAAAGGATAGAGGGTAATGAAGTGTCCAGATGGTTTTCGATCGTATGTGATTAAAACAAAATTCCTAACATATTTTGTTTATTTGTCCTTTTACAAATTGGTGCTCCACTTCCTGCCGAAAGTATGATTGCTAAAGCCTAAAGGAGCTCTGACGGAAGAATATCGGATCTGTTTTGTTTTTATCAGGAAGCCTGGCGTCACCCGAACGAGGCACCATCACTGACCTCGGAAGGAACGAAGCCAAGCACCCCGAACTTGGAACTTCGACAAGAATGCCAGGGATCGCAAAGATGGTGCCGGCTCCCTCGGGGGACCGAACGGATCGCCTTCGGAGGAGCCATCGCAAACAGAAGGGAATCTCCCCAAAGTTGGAACCTCCGAACAAGGGAACCCCCCAAAAGCACGAGCATAACTCCCGAAGAAGGGCGGCCGTGTCAAAGAACGACCTCGCCCAGAGGACCTCGGGAGTACGGCATGAGCATTTAAGGAGCCTCTGACATGCCGCCCACAGACGCTACATGTCACCTCAAACGGCGATTTGACACGCCGACGCCGTCCAGGTCTTGTCACGACCTGTCTCGGTTCAAGACTCAAGGAGCCTGTCACCGGCTACTCGCCCCCTACGCCCAGAAACTCAGGGAACATCCAACCGAACACGTGTCATCATCTGAACGGGCTGGGCTTCTCTATAAATACCAGGGAACAGACCCTGGCAAAGGGTTCAACTCCTCCTCCTTGAGAAAATACAGCCAAGCCCACTAAAAACTCTAGTGCTTCCCCCTTACCTTCCCAGGAAACTAACTTGGGCGTCGGAGGCTCCTCCCCGGAAAAGCACCCCGGGGACCTCCTAACCCTCTTCTCTGAGCTTTTCAGGCACACTCCCCTGGGTAACCTCAACTCCAGACGCTCTCCCTCATAGGAAGTCCTCCCGAAAGTCACTATGCCTTCCAGCGAAGATGTCTCAGGGCATCATTTGGCGCCGTCTGTGGGAAACCATCCTCGGGTCGCCGTCGTTGAGACTCGGCGTTCTAAGGACAAGGGACTCCCGAGGTCCCCGTCCGCGCCTGAAGTCCAACCGGCCACCGAGCAAGCCCTCCCAGGGACTTCCACGCCTGAGGAAGAGCGTCCTCTGGTCATAACCATGAGCTTTCTGCGCGACTTTCAACGTTCTGTTGTGGCTGAAATGACACAACAGATAGACCGAAGGTGGCCGCAACAAGCACAAGCCCAAAGGCCTTCTTCGACGGCACACCCTCGGGAGAAAAGTCCCAAACCGACCCATCGTAGTTCGGGAAGTGGAGACCCACGAGAGGAGTCTTCAACGGAAAACATGCCCCTCGGGGCGCGGCTCGAAGGGCAAACAGGGTCAAGATGACCCAAAATCACACACAGGAGGAGCCAGTCACCTAAGGCGAGGTCCCCATCACCTCAGCGCCGAACTCATTCTCCGAAGAGACACCGACAATCTCCCCTCCTAGAAGAAGAACCTAGCGCCACGATCTTCATGGAGAAGATACTGGCGAGGTTGGATAGAGTGGAGAAGCAGGTGGCCTGCAAACCCGTCTGGGCTAGGCTGTCTGGAACCTTTTGTGGAGATGAGTCCCCATTCACCCAAGATGTGGTTGAGGCAGCCATGCCAGGTGACTTCAGAGTGCCTCGGCTGGAAACTTATGATGGCCGTACTGATCCACAGGCCCATCTGACCAAGTACAGACGCAGCATGATGATGCACGGTGCCGACGATGCTACCTTGTGCAAATGTTTTGAAGTCACTCTCATGGGGCCAGCAACGGCCTGGTATAATTCATTGGCTCCAGGGACCATCACGGAGTTCCAGGAGTTATCCACAGCCTTCACACAGCAGTTTATAGGAAGTCGGCCAACGGCGAAGATGCCGGTCCAGATGTTCGACATAGCGCAAAAAAATGGAGAGACCATCCGCGACTATGTCAAAAGATTCAACAGAGAGGCCTTGAGTGTCCCAGATTTTCGGCCCGAAATACGCATCCTCGCGATGACACGGGGCCTTCGGAGGGACTCACAGCTGTTCTACGAGTTCTCCAAGGACCCCCCGGACACGCTGGGCGAATTTTACCGAAGGGCCGAATAGCACATGACGGCCGAAGAGCTGAGAATGGGCGGACCGAAGTCCGATCACACCCGGGCCGAAGGGTCCAGCCAGCAAACCCGGTATCCCACCGAACAGGCAGGCCGACCTCGGAGAACGCGAGGAAGGAAACTCCCCATTTTCACACCCCTGAACACCACGAGGACCAACATCCTCATGACAATGGAAAGGCAGGGAACTCAGGTTCAGCGGCCACGGGCCATGACCGCCGACAACAGAAAGAATATGAAGAAGTTCTGCCAGTTTCATCGCGACCACGGCCACGACACCGAAGACTGCTTCCAATTGAAAAAGTATATAGAGTCGCTGATAAAACAGGGCCAACTTCGGCATTATCTGCGCATGCCTTCCCCGAAAGGGAGAAAAGAGGAGGAAGGAAAGGCAGAAGATGAGGACTACGACTCCGACAGGCGGAGAAACCGAAGTCCGAAAAGGCGCCCCCCACCTCCAGCGGGAATCATACAAACAATTACGACGGGACTGCCATCCTCGGAAAGAAAGAGGAAGGCCAGAGAAATAGCAGTCATGGAGTATCAAAGTCCAACAAAAAAGCTGGCCCGAAAGGATGGTTCCGCCGTCATTTTTCCCCATGACGACCCATTATTGATCATGGCGAGAATAGGAAACTGGGACGTCAAGAGAGTGCTGCTTGACGACGGATCAAATGCCGACGTCCTGTTTTCACACTTGCTGCCGAGGTTGGGTGTATCTAGCAGCGACCTCAAGCCCGTCACCTCGCCTACCTTCGGGGTAGGTCCGTCCGAACTGCCCGTCCTCAAATGGATCGATCTCCCTTTGATGCTGAAAGGGACTTCGGTGATTGGGACAGCAGAGTTGTACGCCTCCACAATGGCAAGGTTCATCGTTATGGATGTCCCTTCATCGTACAACGCCATCCTTGGAAGACAGACACAGGGAAACCTGCACATTCGCCCTGATGTCAAGTACTTAACCGTCACTTTCGCCGCCAAGGATGGAGATGCGGAAATCTTCATAGATCAAGGCGAAGTAAGGAAGGTGTTCGTCAAAACACGAAAGGCTCCAGCAAACAACTTCGCACAAGCTGTGGAAGCAAAAGCACCAAAAAAGGGCGAGGCATAGAATCCCGCGAAGGCGGAAATGGAAGAAGTAGAACTCGTCCCAGGCCAAAATACCCGAATAGGGAAAAACTTGGCCGAAGGTGACAAGGAAAAACTTGTATCTTTCCTACTAACAAATAAAGATCTGTTTGCCTACTCGCCGAAAGACATGCCAGGGGTAAACCCTGACATAATTCAACATAGCCTCAAAGTAAGTCCGGAAGCAAAGCCTGTCCGGCAAAAGAAGCGAGGCATCTCAGTTCATAAAAGTAACTTTGTCAAAACCGAAGTCCAACGACTGTTAGAAGCCGATGTCATCAGGGAGGTCAAGTACCCTGAATGGTTAAGCAATGTGGTAGTTGCCACAAAAGAAGGAAGCAGCAAACTCCGGATGTGCATCGACTTCAGAAACTTGAACGATGCTTGCCCGAAGGATTCATACCCTATCCCACCGATAGACCAATTGGTAGACTCAACTGCTGAATACGGGCTCCTAACTTTCTTAGATGCCTTTAGTGGGTATCATCAAATAAGGATGGACCCTGAAGATGAAGAAAAAACCGCCTTCATCACCGAGGGAGGAACATACTGCTACATCAGGATGCCCTTCGGGCTCAAAAACGCAGGAGCCACCTACCAGAGGTTGATGAGCAAGGTCTTCAACGACCAAATAGGGAGAAACATGGAAGTATATGTGGACGACATGATAGTCAAAAGCAAACTGCCTGGCGACCACGTCGCAGATCTAAAGGAAACTTTCCATCAGCTCAGAGCCTTCGGGATCCGCCTTAATCCCGAAAAGTGCGTCTTCAGAGTAACCTCGGGAAAGTTCCTTGGGTACATGGTATCAGAAAGAGGCATTGATGCCAACCCAGAAAAAATTAAGGCTCTACTCGAGTTCCGAACTCCTGCCACAGTAAAAGATGTGCAGAGGCTCACCGGAAGGATAACCTCCCTCAGCAGGTTTATTTCCAGATATGGAGACCGGTGTCGACCATTCTTCAAAGTCCTCACTAAGGCAGCAAAAAAGGAGGACAACCTCGGGAGTAATGACCATCCTTGGGGTGAAGACTGCCAAAAGGCCTGGGAGGAACTCAAAATCTACTTAGCCGGTCTGCCCACTTTGCGGCAACCTCGCGAGGGAAAGCCCCTCGTGTTATACCTCGCCATCACAGAAAAAGCCGTAAGCTCAGTCCTTGTGAAAGAAGAGGGGGCGAAGCAATGGCCAGTCTACTACGTAAGCAAGTCCCTGCATGGCGCCGAAGTCAGGTACCCTCTGTTGCAAAAAGCTATATATGCCTTGGTGCTAGCAGGAAGAAGGCTGCGACCATATTTTCAGGCTCACCCTATCATCGTCCGAAGCAGTCTACCTTTGCGCGATGTCATGAGAAAAGTTGATCATTCGGGAAGGCTTTCCAAATGGTGCATAGAGCTTGGCGAACACGACATCACTTATGAACCTCGAAAAGCCATAAAAGCTCAAGCTCTGGCAGACTTCATTGCCGAAGTACCCACCACCGAAGATAGCCATCCAGATCCAAGCGAAGGTGAGCCAGAGTGGACTTTGTACGTCGACGGAGCCTCGGGGTCCGAACACCAGGGAGCTGGGGTAATTATCAGAGGTCCCGAAGGCCTTGAAGTAATGAAGGCTATTAAGTTCAGCTTTAACGTCACCAACAATGTGGCTGAGTATGAAGCCCTCATAGCAGGATTGCGCCTAGCCAGAAGAATTGGCGTGCGAAATCTAAAAGCCCACAGCGATTCCCAGCTAGTAGTTCGGCAAACGGCAGGAGACTATGGGGCGAAGGACCCAATCTTGGCAAAATATCACGAACTGGTGACAAAGCTCATTCGAGAGTTCGACACCATACGGATCGAAAACGTACCTCGACGGGATAACGCCGAAGCAGACTGCTTGTCGAAGTCAAAAACATACACCGAGGTACTAAGCCGCCCGAGCATTGAAGTACTGAGCATAGTAACTTCGGAAAAAGGCTGGAAAGACCCGATAAAAAGGTATCTTGCGAACAACGCGCTCCCCGAAGACCCCATCGAGGCTGCAAAAGTGCGAAGACGCTCCGGGCGATTCTTCCTAATAGGCGAAGAACTGTATCGACAGGGATATGCAAATCCTTTACAGAGGTGTGTTGGCGAAGAGGATACTGAAATAATCCTCAAAGAAGTCCACGAAGGCGCTTGTGGTTCACACTTTGGAACCGACGCCCTGGCGGTAGTAATACTGCGCCAAGGATACTTTTGGCCTACCCTGAGAAAGGACGCTAGGCAGTTCGTCCGAAAATGTAGTAACTGCCAAAAACACGCAAATATCCAGAGGACACCCTCGGAAATGGTGACTTCGGCTGACTATCGCTGGTCCTTCGCAGTCTGGGGCATAGACCTCATAGGACCACTCCCAATAGCGCCTGGAGGCGTGAAATTCTGCGTAGTAGCAGTAGACTATTTCTCCAAATGGGTCGAGGCAGAACCGTTGGCTACTATCTCGGCAAGAGAAGTGCAGAAGTTCGTATGGAAGAACATCGTATGCAGATTTGGCATACCAAGGGTACTAGTAGCTGATAATGGATCCCAGTTTATAGACAAAGGGTTCCAGGAATTTATCAGTGACCTCGGAACAAAAATGCACTTCGCCCCAGTAGCTCACCCCCAAAGCAATGGGCAGGTAGAAGTATCTAACAGGACCATAAAAGATGGTCTGAAAAAGAGGTTGGGGGAAGCAAAAGGGAAATGGCCAGGAGAGCTCCAAAGTGTACTGTGGAGCTACCGAACAACACCCCGAAGAGCAACAGGGGAAACGCCTTTTTCACTCGTTTTCGGTACAGAGGCCATCATCCCAGTCGAAGTCGTGCAATTGTCAATATGGGTGCAAGTGTTCGATGAAAGTGGAAATGACCTCGGCCTAAAAACCAAGCTCGACCTCGTCGGTGAACACAGAGAAATAGCGGAGCTGAGAAGAAAAGCTTTTCAGCAGAGAGTGGCCACGGCTATAAACTTGCGTGCCAGGCCAAAAGGAATAAAGAAAGGAGACCTCGTTCTCCGAAAGGCTGAATTTGCACCTCGTAGGCCATCCCACGGGGTATTTCGCGCGAACTGGGAAGGTCCCTATCTGATCCTTGCCGAAGTACGAAAAGGGGTGTACAAGCTTGGCGATTCCGAAGGTATAGAATTAAAAAATACGTGGCATTCGGACGCCTTGAGAAAATTCTATACTTAGGATCTCGGCGAAGAAGATTGTGCTGTACAAATTAGAAAAATTCTCTAAGTACGAAAGTTTCTTAGCCAAAAAGTCTTAAGCATAAGAGGTACAAATTCCGCAAAAGTGGCCGACCAGATAAGTTTTCCCGAAGTCTCTTGAGCGAACGTGTTCGGGACAATAGAGAAAACCTGGCAAAGGACTTAGCCAAAATTCTTGGGCATAAGTTGTACAAGTCTTAGCCAAGATTTCGCGAAGAAGGTCGCCATGCTAAGCGCAGATAAGTTTTCCCGAAGTCTCTTGAGCGAACGTGTTCGGGACAATGGAGAAAACCTGGCAAAAGACTTAGCCAAAATTCTTGGGCATAAGTTGTACAAGTCTTAGCCAAGATTTCGCGAAGAAGGTCACCATGCTAAGCGCAGATAAGTTTTCCCGAAGGTTTTGGAGAAAACCTGGGAAAGTCTCTTGAGTTGAATGAGTTCGGGACAAAGGGATAAGGTTTTCCGAAGTCTCTTGAAAAATCTCGCAAAGACACTTAGCCAAATTTTCTAAAAAAGTCTTTTATTAAGATAAAATTGCTTACAAAGAAGGAAGACTGCCAGAAGAAGAAGTACAAAAGAAAAGGAAAATAAGGCAAAGGGCCCTAGAACAAACTAAGGATTCTCGGCGTCCCGGGAGCCACCAGCTCCTGCGTCCTTCTCCACAACCTTCCGCGCCGGAAGCGAAGGGGGCAGGTTCAGATGCTCAATCTTGGACCAAGACCACCGAGGCCCCTCGGGAATGTTCAGAGCCTCCAAAAAAGAAAGGTCCAAGTCTGGGAACCTTTGAAGAACTTGATACCGAGCGAGGCAAAACCCGTCCTGAAAACCAACTTTGGTCATCTGGTCGGATTTGTCCTTCTCGACACCGAGGTCTTCAAGGTCCTCCTTCAGATCCGCGACCTTCTTCTTCAGCGCCTTCATCTTCTTCTTCTCCGGCTCCTTCTTCAAAGACTCGACCTCGGCTTGAAGCGTGGCTTTCTCTTCAAGCACCTTCGCCAGGAGAGCCTCAGATTCTGACTTCTCCTTTTGAACTGCCTCGTTCACCAAAATCAGCTCCGCCACCTGGGAGCCGAGGTCAGAAATCTTCTGGGAGGAGTCCTTCAAAAGTTCCTCCTTTTCCTTCAGGAACTCCTCCCGAACGGCAGCAACCTCCTTTTCTGCAGCTTGAGCCAGCTGCGCGTTCTGTGTGGCCAGTTCCGAGCACTTGGCCTTATATTGGTCTATGGTGCCTACGGCCGAGGCTCGGAACATCGCCTGCCTCGCCACCCGAACTCTGAGGAAACCGGCGTACCCCAGCAGCTGCAGAGAAACAAAGACAAAGTTAGTAAGGCAAAGAAGAAGAGGCAGACATTTAGAGGAAATCAAAAGGAAAAAACACAAAGGCGAGAGGCGTACCTGGGCAGCGTGCTCAGAGACCTTCGCGGCAAGGGAGTCATCGTCAGGGTGAGCCTCCGCGATGGCCTTGAAGGAGGCCTCAGTAAGCACCCCCTTTGAGATCTCCTTAGCCATTTGCTGGCAGTCTCCGGAGTACAAATTCATGTCCTCCGTAAACGTCCAGAAAGGCTCCTTCGGGACCTTCCCCTTCGGGATATGGGCATCCCGAAGGGCCCGCTTTCGGGCGTGCTCGGCCACCCAACCAGGAGATGATATCTCCCCTGCATGGCAAAAACAAAAAATTGGTCAAGGCAAGAAAATCTCAAAACCCACAAAAAAGAAGGCACCACAATTTGTTAGGAAAACAAACCTGCTGGCACCTCGGCGACGTCGTCGTCGGAAGCCCGAGCCTCCTCGGTAGAAATCCCCTTGCCCTTGCTTTTACGTCGCTCTTCGGCAGAAGGGGCCTCTACCAAAGCATCCAGAAGAGTCGCCGAAGGAGTGGGACTCTGAACAGTGAGGTCAGCAACGACCTCGGCCGGCGGGACAACAGCAGCCTCGGGCTCTTCGCCCACCTCCTCGGGAATCTCTGGGAGAGGAGGGGGCGCATCCTTCTTCGCCCGTTTGGCCGCAGATGGCCCAGCCCCAGACGTTTTCCGTCTTCGGGAGACGGCCTTCTTCGTCTGCTCACCTTTCTCGGATTGCCCGAGGAAAAGCGATTTGTAGAAGGCAGCAGTGTCGTCGCCCATCTCTGAAAAGGAAAGAAGACATCAGTGTGAGTCCAGGGTGAAAATATAGAAAAGGGATTTGGAGATAACTTACTTTCATAAAAACTTTCGTAAGACTCTTCCTTCCGAAGAAGCTTCACCAGCCAGGAGTCTTTCCCGGCAATGGCAGGAGCCGGCATCTCGAGGTCCGTCTTGTGCTCCTTTACCACCTTTAGCTCCCGAAGGACCTCTTCGGTCATCAACTTCCAGTTAATGGGAAAGGGGTAAAGAGGGCGCGAAGGGACCTCGGAATCCCAGTCGGAGACAGCTCGGATCCGTCTGTCGAAGTCCGTGAAGATAGGTGCCAACTCGGGAGTCAGCAATATCCTCGGGTCAACGACGTCCATCTCCAGCTTTCCCCGAGCCCATTTGGTCGGAACATGCGACCAGGCCTCCTCCTTCTTCAGAAAAAAGAACTTTTGTTGCCACCCTCGCCAGCTGTCCTTGTTGGCAAAGGTGAACTTATATTTTTTGCTCCCTGATCCCCGAGGTAGCATAAAGTAGAAGCCACCCTTCGGGACCACGAAGAGCTTATAGTACTGCAGAAAAAGAATGAAGTGGGGTTCTATTTTGAAAACGCCACACATACAAAGAAAGGCGTTGAAGTAGCAGTACGAGTTCGGTGGAAGTTGGTTTACGGCAATGCCATGGAAATCGCAAAACTCGCAAACCATCTTCGGTGGAGGGTACCAAAGTCCGGCCTTCAGCTGGGCTCGGAAAACGGTAACCTCGTCACTACGGTTTGAAAAACTGAATTGGTCAGAACGTGGCAACCTCGTAGTGGCATAGGAGGGAAGGAAGAACTTCTTCTTCCATTTCTCTAGTTTTGCAAGAGTGGTGCAACAAGGGTGAGAAAGAAGAGGCTGCCAGCTCTCGTGGATAGGCATGATTGGCTGAAAAACAAGTTCGGAAAAAGGCAAAAAATGAGTTCGGAAAAGCTTGAAAAAGCAAAAATCAGAGGACTCTGGAGATAAAAAACCCACCGAATGATTTGCCAAAATCTGGATTTGAAAACGCCGTCGTGAAAGGTGGCCGGAAAAAACCCCGTTAAACAGCACCGCCGCGAAAAGCAAGGAAAAAGGCAGGAGCACTTGAAAGACAGAGGAGAGCAAAAGGAGAAGCAAAAGGGGTTATGAAGGAACAAAAGTATATATAGGCCGAGGGGGGATAAGCGAAACGGCGTCATAAATGCTGCGCGAAGGCAAGGAGTCGCCATAACTGCTTACTAAGCATAAAAAGGCACGCCCGCTGTAACCGATGCAACCCCAGCCAATAAAAAGCTGCCACGTGTCAGCCATCGCGCCAAAAGGGGGACACGCCTTCTGACAGAGGGCGCGCCGCTCCAGACTGACACGTCTGGTTACGAGACGCGACGTTTCACAGACCTACAAAAGTAAAGAAGTAGGTTACCCCGGAGACACCAAAAGACGGGCTATGTTTGAACAACCCGTGTCTTCGGGCAAAAGGTGCACCTTCGGCAAGAGTGCTATACCCAAGGCCCCGAAGTACTCCCTTTGAAAGCTGCCAAACCGAAGTTCCCACTTCGGCTTTCTGGAGGGGGGCTTGTGATAGCCGAAGGACTATCTCCTCTCCCAGTGCGTACTTCCTGCCGAAAGTATGATCAGGAAGCCTGGCGTCACCCGAAAGAGGCACCATCACTGACCTCGGAAGGAACGAAGCCAAGCACCCCGAACTTGGAACTTCGGCAAGAACGCCAGGGATCGCAAAGATGGTGCCGGCTCCCTCGGGGGACCGAACGGATCGCCTTCGGATGAGAGAATTAGCTATCGCAAACAGAAGGGAATCTCCCCGAAGGTGGAACCTCCGAACAAGGGAACCCCCCAAAAGCACGAGCATAACTCCCGAAGAAGGGCGGCCGTGTCAAAGAACGACCTCGCCCAGAGGACCTCGGGAGTACGGCATGAGCATTTAAGGAGCCTCTGACATGCCGCCCACAGACGCTACATGTCACCTCAAACGGCGATTTGACACGCCGACGCCGTCCAGGTCTTGTCACGACCTGTCTCGGTTCAAGACTCAAGGAGCCTGTCACCGGCTACTCGCCCCCTACACCCAGAAACTCAGAGAACATCCGACCGAACACGTGTCGTCATCTGAACGGGCTGGGCTTCTCTATAAATACCAGGGAACAGATCCTGGCAAGGGGTTCGACTCCTCCTCCTTGAGAAAATACAGGCAAGTCCTCTAAAAACTCTAGTGCCTCCCCCTCACCTTCTCAGGAAATTGACTTGGGCGTCGGAGGCTTCTCCCCGGAAAAGCCCCCCGGGGATCTCCTAACCCTCTTCTCTGAGCTTTTCAGGCACACTCCCCTGGGTAACCTCAACTCCGGACGCTCTCCCTCACAGGAAGTCCTCCCGGAAGTCACTATGCCTTCTAGCGAAGATGTCTCAGGGCATCATTTATGTAGAAGTCTTATAAGCCTACCTATTAACAGCCACATGGACTTTTTTGGCCACACAAATATAACCCACATTTTATTGGATAAATGGAGTCACTAGCCTAAATAATCAGATCATAACCTTTTTGGGCTCAATATATCTTATAATTGACCAATTTAATGTTAATCCATTTTAATAAAACACACAATTATGTTAGCCCATAATAAAAATTTCTAACATTCTTCCACTTGGGCAATATTAATTGTGAAAGATTTGGAAAACATATTTTAGATTAAGACATTTTAAAACCTTATCCATGCACTATTTAAAAAAAATTAGTCATAAGACAACTCCATGTACCATTCCACCCAACAAGATTCTCAATAAACGATCTTGGTAGTAACTATATTAACTCATGACCCATGACCATCCACGGTCACATCCATCAATACACCATATCAACATGAATCAAATGTGGTAGTGTGGCAAGTAACAACAATATTCACTTTATGATCTATTTTGTATTATTGTTTACTTATCGGTTTCACTAATTTCTCTCATTTATACAACATAAGCACTCAAGAGGAATCCTTTATGGCTTATAGTTAAGCCTATATGTCTTTAAATTATTATATATCTTGAGATAACCTTTGTGTCATAATAATGCAACCACAAGGCCACAAACAATTATGCCCTCAGCTTTTGATTAAGATTGACACTCATCTTAGGACTTTATGTATACACTGAATGTTGAATGCAACATCATTTCATAATGGACATATCACACCTTATGACTAAGTAAAATATTTTCTTTGCAAAATGATGTAAACCTTTCGGTGTCTTTGGAATTCTCTATCGTCTAAATCTTGCATCATGGCTTTCAGGTAGGTGTACCCTGGATAGCTGCAAACCTAAAAGGCACTAGAAAATGGGGAAGCGAGTCCCCGAAATGTTTTTCGAGGGGGGGAACTCTCTTATGACCAAGTAAGTAATATAGCTGGGAGTATGAGAGATGCTTAGCAGGAGTTGCGTACCTGAAGTTTGAAGATGTCCCTTTTTTATACTAGGCTTGGAGGACCAAGGTGTACTAGTGATACCTCAGATCTACTATCTATGTGTCTGGTGAGATATGACATCAAAGGTCTATTTCTCACCCCAAACAACGTTTGCAGCTAGCTGTCCTGACACAAGCTTGAGCAAGCACCTTGCATGCACTGGGTTATATGTCTGTAACGGCTTTGTCGGTATTCTAGAGGTACTTCTATCACCAGATGCTAAGGTTGCCAGTATGTACCACGGTCAAACAAACACCCAAGTTCATCTGTCTTCCTGAGCTTTGCTATTTGGGGGTAGACCTTGTAGGTCCATTCTCCACTACCCCAAGAGGGGTGAAGTACTGCATAGTAACTATAGATTATTTCACAAAGTGGATAGAAGCAGAGCCATTAGCAACTATATGGACAAAGAAAGTGCAAAGCATCAGTATCGATATGGGAACCACACATATGCGTACTTGCCTTAAAATGGATTTTGTTTCTCTTTCTCCAATACATTTTTGTAAACGACTAAAGTAATGTTGCCGATAGAATTCTTCACCGGTGAAAAGGCATCTACCAGCTCGCCTTTTGACCCTTAAAGCTTCTAATGGGTCCTTAAGCATCTTTCCTTCAGATAAGAATTTCTAGATAAGTGTTCTCCATCCTTCTTTGATACTCATTAAATGGATTGTATCTATACTCAGCATTTCTCACTCTTTGTCATTCTCATCTGATTTGGTTATAGCGTCAGCATGTGCATTTTCTCATCATGGAAATTTTTTGACAAAAACTCTATCAAACTAGTTTATCATTCTTTTTGTGAGGTCAAAATTTTTTTAAGCATCAGCTCCTTGACCTCGTACTGCCCCTTCAACTGTCGGACTAATAATTAAAAGTCGTTACAAGCTCGAAGAGACTTGGTGCCTGTGTTTCTAGCAAGCTATAAGTTGGCAATAAGGGCTTCTTGTTCAGCCACATTATTTATGACTTGGAAACCAAATTTGATTCCCTTGGATGTTTCCATTCCTTCTGTTCCTTTTAGAACATTGCTTGCTCCTTGATGCTCCATTCTTAATCCTTTATTAACGAATATAAACCATTTCTACTTGCTATCTTCATCAGTGGTGGCCTCTCCCTCACCATTTGGTTGTAGTTCAATGATGAAATCTACCAAACCCTATTCCTTTATCATTTTCCTTTGCTCATAACTTATGTCATATCTCCTGAGGTCTAAACACCACGTAGAAAGCCTCCCCGAGTGGTCCACTCTTTTCATTATGTCCCGAATAGGAAGGCCACTCTGGACTGTGATCTAATGACCTTGAAAATATGGCTGAAGACATCGTCCTGGAAGCACTAGGGCATATATGGCTTTCTGTAGTACCAAGTAGTTTACCTCAGCCCCATGTAATGATTTGATTACGTAATAGTTAAACCAGTGCTTTCTGAGTTCATCCTTATGCACCTAGACTGAACTCATAGCTTTCTTATTAATGGCAAGATAAGGATGAGGCGCTCCCCATCCTTCAACTGCCAAAGAGTAGACAGTTCAGAAAAGTATGTTTTTTCCCTTCCCCAAGCCACCTGACATTGCTCGCTCCAAGTGTTTAACAAACCATAGGCACCGAAGTCACCCTTTGCTTCCTTTGTGAGGGCCATGAAAACTAGGCTGCATCGATCGCTATAGCATGAGATAAAATAGCTCAAAGCTGTTATCCTCCCTGTAAGTCTTTGGATGTCTTTGATCATCTTCGGGGCTCAGGATTCAAACAAGGCTTTGATTTTACAAGGATTCGACTCTATGCCTCGTTCTGAGACCATGAAGCCTAGGAACTTTCCTTGCTTTATAATGAATATCCACTTCTCCGGATTTAGGCTTATGCCAAAACTTTCTTAGCTGTTGGAATATTTCATGTAGATCTTCAATGTGGTCTAAAGTACTTCAACTTTTGATGACCATGTCATCAAAGTATACTTCCATGTTATTTCCAATCTACTCGATGAATAGCTTATCCATCAGGTGTTAATACATGGCCCTCACATTTTTCTAGCTAAAAGGCATTCGTATATAATAGAAAGTTCCTTCATTGGTTATGAAAAGCATCCAAGAAACTTAGCAGGTATGAGTCTTTTAGACATGCGTCGTTGAATCTAGTGAAGTCAATCCACATCCGAAGTTTATCACTCCCTTTTTTCATGGCAATGACTATGTTACTTAACTAGTTTGGATACTTAACTTCCCTTATTACCGCTGCCCCAAGGAGTCATTGTGTTTCTTGTTTAATAAAGGCTCTCTTATTTTGGCTGATGTTTAGTTTCTTTTGCCTTAACGGCTTTTCTAAAGGATCAACATTTAAACTATGCTGAATTATGCCTAGATTTATCCCAGGCATATCATTCGGTGAATAAAAAAAAATTTTGTTTGAATCCAAGAATCCTACAAGTGTTGCCTTTTTCTTTACAGGCATATTTTTCCCGATTTTGGTACTTCAACATTCAATGAGTTATAAACTTTCTATTTCTATGTCCATTTGTTTGGCTCCATCTTCATTTTGGGCTTGGAGGCCCTTCAAATGCCATCATTGCATATGTGTGGATTCTTTTCCTTGTGGGAGCCTTTTGTGCCTTTAGGAAGACCTTTCGAACCTTAGCTTGATCAATGAAAATAACTACATCTCCCTTGTTAGCCTCGAATGTGACAATCAAGTGTTTGACATCTGACCTCATATGAAGCATCCCCTGAGTTTACTTTCCAATAATGGCATTATAGGGTGAAGGTACGTTAATGATGATGAACTTAGCCATTACAAAGGTGTATAGTTATTCCTTATTTCGAATGACCCTTCATTTCAGCACAAACGGAAGGTCGATGGTGCCCAAAATGGGAGTTTGTGTAGACTTACTCCATAGATGGAAGCACCATCGGTTCCAATTTTTCAACTGATATACCCAATTTTGTAAATATATGAGCAAAAAAGATATCGGTCTTTGATCCATTAGTGCAAAAGACTCTCTTCACATCCTAATTGACGATTCAGGCTGTGATCAAGAAAGGGTCATCATGAGAGAGGGTGACAGTGGTCCAGTCAGTTCTTGGCAGCTAGTTTTGCGCTTTTTTAAAGTTGAGGGCGGCTATTTCCTTTGTCTTCCTTTTTCTCTCTGTCAAATGAAGCCCCATGGTGATGGTTTAGATCACTCTAGTCAGAGGAGGTGGTTGTGTTGGGGAACTTTGGCAATTTCTTCGATGGTCGGAATCATACTCATCATTATCATACTTCATTTCCTCATCATTGCCTCCCGCTTTTGCTAAAGGGAACTGTAGGTAACTTCTTAGTTGACCTTGCTTAATAAGGGCTTCAATATACATCATTAGTTGGTGATAGTCTTTAATGTCACGGCCATGGTCCCGATGATACTGGCACTATTTCCTCATATTCTTTATCTTATTGGAGGCCATCGGCTTTAGGCTTTAAGCCTCTCATTGCCTTTCCAATGTTGGCTCTATAACTGTTTAAGGGAAAATAAGTCTAGAGTTCTCTTTTTCCTTTACTTTTCCAAGGTTATTTGCTGCCTCCAGCCTCCCTTCGATGTTGACTCTAGGACTAGTGAACCGTCCTTCTCACATGCTCCCTTTCTTCATTGGTAATCATTTCTTCAATTATCAAATATTGTTTGGACAATTGGTAAAGCTCTCCTATAGTTTTTGGCATTTTCTTTGAAAGCTCAAAGGTAGGGTTGGAACCTTTTTGAAGTCTTCCGATTAACGCTAGGATTCAAACTTTGGGAAACAAGCCAATAGCCTTTAGAACCTTTTGGTTGAACCTATTAACATAGTCTTAGAGAGATTTGTTCTCCGTTTGCACTATGTAAAATAAGTAGGCCACCTTTTTTGCTGAATGATGGCTCTTGATGAATTGATGGGTAAAAGTGTTAGATAACTCATGAAAAGAAGCAATGGAACAAGGAGGTAAGGTATTGCACCAGGCTGTGGGCAGGGCCAAGAGTGTTACCTCGAAACATTTGCACAAGCTCACCACTTTAGCTCTACTTAATACCATGTTCTTCCAATATTTGGTCAAATGCACCTAAGGGTCACCCTTTCTGTCATATAAATCCAACTGAGGTACTGTAAAGTCTTGTAAGATTAGAGCATTCCTGATGCTGGCACGAAGGGAGCCTTGTCACCAATAGGGGTTTCGGACAAGCATGTCCAAATCGGCTCACACAACATCTATTCCTCCATCTGGTCCATCCTCTCCAACAACCTTTTCATAAAGAAGTCCAGTAGGTTGCTCTCATGCTGGTGGTGAAAAGGTGATCTCCAGTGCCTAAACTTTCTCATCGAGAATGCTAGATTAAAAGGTGAAAAGGTGATCGTGTTTTGGACTACAAAGTGGTAGACTTTCGAAATAATTCTCATCTCGCACACTGCCTTCTAAAGCCAGAGGGGAACTTTGTGCTAGATTCTTGGATTTTTACAGTGTTAGTTTCCTTCTAGAGGGCCTCCGGGGGTGGGCGTATGTTGTTCAGGGTGTTGAGCTATTTCTGTGACTATTGTACACTATAATTCACGTAGGAACCCCCATCATTAGTGTCACCAAGCGATCATCCTTAAGCAAGGTAATTTGGTCACCTGTTCAATCTTCTGCACGGAAAGAAGTCTTCCCTGACTCAAGATCTTAGGAAAACTTGTTCTTGGATGCCCAAATGTCACCATGGCAATGCGTGCTTGGGTTCCCATAGACGATGCCATTTGGTGTCCTTGGAATTCTCTATCATCTAAACCTTGCATCATGGCTTTTGGGTAGTTGCACTCTAGACAGTGATAGACATAAAAGACACCATAAAAAGGGAATCGAGTACCCGGAATGTTTTCCAAGGGGGATGTCTCCAGCATCCAAGTAACAAAGTAACATTGCTAGGAGTACGAGAGATGCTCAACAGGAGTTATGTACCTGAAGTTTGGAGATGTACCTTTTTATATTGGGCATGGAGGACCAAGGCATACTGGCAATACCTTATATCTATCATCCACATGTCCAGTGAGATACAAGGTCAGTGGCCTATTTTCCCCCCAACAACCTTTGTTCCCAGCTGTCCTGATACAAGGTTGAGCAAGCACCTTGTATGCACTGGGTTGTACATCCTTAACATCTTTGTTAGTATTCTAGAGGTACTTCATTTTCCAAATGCTGATGACCCTAATGCATCCCTTAGTCAAACAGGTACCTAGGTTCATCGGTCCTCCCAAGCTTCGCATGGCCCAATGTACCTTCATTTTTTTGATTGATTGTGCCCAAGGTCTTCGAGGGACGAGGTTAGGAGTTCTTTGGAGGAGCAGTCTTCAAGGCTCCAAGCCTTTGGCCATCACCTTTATACATCCATAATGATAAGTTTAAACATCAAAACAAGCGAATAGATCAATCATACAATCTCCTACCAATCAAGTGTAACATGAGAATTCTTTTAACAAATATGAGTCATATAACCTTTAAACACATAAGGGTGAAGTCCCTTAATTAGAGGATTTATTAATATATGCTCAGTCCAAATATGCTTTATTGCAATATCACTTTCATTCCCTTACTCTTCAAATCCAAGTTATCACTTGTGCGATCATATAGGTTTAGCGAATGAAGTCAACTAAAAATTACAAAATGAACCAAATTATGGAACCACCTTGAATACTTCTCAATCTTTATGTACTCAGCAAGCATTTTCAGAAGAGATAAAATATGTTGTACAATACACAACCTGCTTAAACAAATATGCACTTTGATTGCACTTCTTGTATCCCAATTGCCGGATGGTCAAATTATTATCAATCTAGAGTTGTTAAATTTTCTATATGATAACAACAATTTATAGTCCTATAGAAATATTTCAAAATCTTCTTTGAAGCAACTTAATGGCTATACCTATGATCGGATTAAAATCATTTCCAACGAGCCAACTACAAATATAATGTCTAATCTAGTGTACAATTGTGCATACAAGAATTTCTTGATGACACAAAGATGTGAAACATTCCAAATACATTTCTCTTAGTTTTCAATAAGTTTTTGGAAGACATTCCTTACTCAATTATTACCCTTATTGAGTAGCATATCCTAAGACTCACCATATAACATATCCAAACTTTATAATATGTCTCTTTATGTATGCTTCTTTAGAGAGAAATAGCAATAGATTTTGAGATTTTTCCAAATACCAAGAACAAATGATGCTTCACCAAGCACATTTCATTTCAGGCATCAAGATAAAACTACTTAACCTTCGGCATCATGTCCTAGCCATATTTTACACCTAAAATGTCATATATACAAACGATGACAAATTAGATCCCACTGACTTTGTGATATGTAAATTTATTTGTTCAGGTATCCATAACATAAAGTAACTTTTGGTACCATTAATAGGAAGTTCTCTTTATTGGCAATCTTAAACTTTAAGGCTATATTTATGTAGACTTCTATTTATGTTCCCATCTCAAAAAGATATTTTAATTCTTTATTGTAACTATTGAACAAAATGAGTTACATGCACCAAGATCACCTTAAATATTTTCTAAAAGATACAAGAGATATCAAACTCTACATTAATTTTTCCCAAAGTGCATCCATCTACAAGTAGTTTCTATCAAAGTCTCTGTAGGAACCATTTTAGTCTACACAACCCAAATGATAAAATTGGAACTATAACCTTACGTAGTGCCATAACTTCTTTTCTTTTGTTCATTGTATAAACCACATCTTTTCTTTCATTATATTCTATGTAAGCCTTTCTGAAAACTAGAAATAACTTCTAAATCTTGACATGAAAAGATGTTTTATCATTCACATAATAGACCATATAATAAAAAGAGTAAGCATACCTCTTTTACCCTTTTAGCCTTCAAAAAAGAAACCACCATTTGTGTCAACTTTATACCTGTACAACTTATAGTTACATAGGTTATCACTTTTCAATGAGAAGTTCCACAATTTTTGGTTCAAAAGTCAAATTACTATATGGGTATAGGTGTACTCCTTAATGGTTTGCTCATTCCTTTCTATAGTCTAAGAACGATCAAATTCCAAACCTTAGCTTCTCTTATTCCAGAATTCTAAATTCACAATGTATCATAAAAATCAAAATCCTTTAAACACAAAAGCATTCAATGAAAGATCATCAACATAACAAGATTGTAGTTTATTCACAATGAGATACAAACATGTAAAGAGTATCTCATAGTTAGGTTTGTTATAGGTCCACAGCTCAAAGATCAATTTATTTATATACCACTTTATAAATCCTTTATGAGGGCATCTAAAAGGATCCTTGATAGCTTTAACCCATAGTAACCATGACAATACTTACATATTGCTGATTAGTGTGTGATATCACCTTTTAGCCATATAATTTGTTCACACGTATTTGGCATAGTAAACTAAGTTACTATTTCACAAAGTTTAAATATTTCACAAATAGACTTTATAGTCATTTCTCCCCCATGTTTGCCATAATACTTGTTTCAAAGTCAAATCTCAAAAATTGGTATTCACCCCAAATTGTTTCTCAATTTAAATTTGTGGTATCTTGAATTGATCAAGAACCTTGAGTTGTCCATATTTGAGAAAGCAACATCATAATGGTATAAATAATTGATAAAATTTAAAAAATGCTTAAAGTTACATTTTACGTATGAGCATGGTCTATCATTGTCAATATAGAGGATCTTTAATAGGACTAAGTGGCTAATAGCCCATTTTTCTTAATCTTGGTTACCATATCTCTAAAGTAGTCAAAACAAGTCTCTAGGTTGCCATTATCAAGAGTAAAGAAGATGCCATCCTTTATCATCCTTTTTTACTTTTCCCTAGAAATGTGACTAAGTCTTTATATCACAATATGAAAAACCACTTCTTTATTAGAGATACTTTGGTAATGATATGTTTATTACTATATAAGATGACATAGAAATCAAATAGAAATTAAATACTAATTGAAATCTACATCAACTCGACATCATTACCAATTATGAGCTTTAATTCCTTTATTTGGTAACTTCTTGTTTATGAATCCTTATAATGTGTAAAACAATCAATTATTTTACCTTACGACACCTAGATCTGTATAGGGCCATAAAGGATTCCTTTAAAACAAATAATCAATGAGTTACTTTATGCTCATATTTTCTAACTGAGCTTCAGTTAAAACACTCTTATTCTTTATGATATCTTTTCTTCTAAATGGAATATCTTGACATTTTTCTTAATGGCCATTCACCACTCAATTTGACCATTGGAAGTTTGAGCATCTTAGGAGCAATAACCTAAACATATTTACCTTAATACTTATTTGTCATTACTTAATACAAACAAGGTAGTTTTAGCGTTTTTAACCTTATAACACCTATTTTGTCTATATTCCTTGTAGAACAGATCATTGATCACTCATGATTTACAAGGATGTTATGAATTAACCTAAATGGCTTAAACGCAGAAGATAAATTTGTTTAACTTTTTAATAAATTGTGCTATAATTAAGTAGCATAATACCACATACTTTGAGCTTAAATTACATGTGGATCATCCCGATTTTGCATAACCTAATTGGATTTTACTCCGTTATGCCTTATGAAGTAAAACCTCTCAAATATGGTACCAATTTCCAAATCAAATACTTTAACAATAGGACACTAAGAATTTGACCATTAGACCCTTAATAGGCATAAAGCAAGTTTTCAATCACTACATTTTCATGCATAGGTTGCATATATTGTATAAAAGTAATAGTAAGAAATGTGATTTAAATGATAATTTGATACTATGGCTAATGAATGTAGGGTGACAATGATACTAAAAGCCATAACAGTTTTTTTACCGAGAACTTGAGCACATCATTATGAAACACCTTTGGGTATAATACATAGAACACAATCTTAAATCCTCAGACATAAAAACTTTATAGGGAATCTCTTTCAATCCTTGCTAAATCTACCAGCATTAGGTGTATAGATTTGAAAAACTAGTCAAGAGTCAATCATATGCCTTATAAGTATGATCTCTCGGTCTCATACACAACCATTATCTTTAGGCTGAATAGTTATGCATTCAATCTATCACATCCCTAATCATGTAAGAATGAAATCTAACAAACTTGGCAAATAGGCCACTTTGATGACTACATTTTAACGAAATCCATGAAATTCTCCTACTACAACATATATTTTATGTCCCCTCACATATTATGACAAAAAAAATGGGGCTTACAAAAATCACCCTATGACTTAGCAAAAAAAAAATGGGGCTTAGAAAAACCACCATATGACTTAACCTTAATGGGAGAATAAATATGAGAAATATCTCTCTCTAGTCATAGGAAGTCGTGTCATTTGTATCCCAATCAAAACTTTAAGGAATAAAATTTTTATTCTAAGGAAAATGGATTAATCATGCACAATCACCATAATGGCAATATTAAGACACTAAATCTTCTATGTATCCCAATGATTAAATAGCTAAACTTCACGAGATATGAGATGTTATAGCTAATGAAAATTTATGAGATATCAAAATCAAATATATATATCCCAATGATTAATTTACTAACCCTTATGAGATATAAGACCATATGTATCTCATCAGTTAATTAAACGTTATGAGGTACTGGACTTCATATATCTCATTGATTATGGTGAAATTAAACTCGATTGCATGAAAAATCCTTTCAGTAACTTTTATTTAAAAGTTTAGGGTGAATTAAGTTGTGATCCAAAACCTTATGGACTAATTTTATGCAACTTCATAACATGTCCCTTAACTTCAATTTATTAATAAATTAATCATGCTTATTCATTTTAACTTTATCTTTATGAGACATTTAACTCATGTATGTCTCTTTATTTGTAGTGAATATAACCTTTATTGCATGAAAATAGCTTTTATTAAGG
Organism: Aquilaria sinensis; assembly: GCA_005392925.1. Taxonomy (NCBI): domain Eukaryota; kingdom Viridiplantae; phylum Streptophyta; class Magnoliopsida; order Malvales; family Thymelaeaceae; genus Aquilaria; species Aquilaria sinensis. The sequence continues at coordinate 102,612 of SMDT01000892.1, read as the reverse complement.
CTTTAACTAAAGGTTTTGGGTCAAAATGATGAAATTAGCAATTACAGGTCTTAGTGAAAGTTCAAGAACTAGAATATACAAAAGAGAGAAATTCAAGGTGTAGGGTTTCGGGAGCCAAACAAGCACAGTAGAATATAACCGAAACCTCCAGGATCCAAGTTAAATGGGGTAAACCTGGTGTTCAAAAATTTTCATACCTAATTTCGGTTAAGATCTTTCACCCAACTGTTGAGTTGAATCATGTTCAAAGCTCCCTATGGTATCCACATGAGCCTCTCAGGACCACTACGTCTCCACCACGTCCCGGCAGATGCATTTTTCTTGCACCCACAATGCAAGCTTGCGTCCTCTAAGGACTTGTAAGAGAAGAGTGCGGTTGTCACTTTTAGGAGGTTAGGGCAAGAGCTTCAAATTTCTCACTATATGTTGTATTTATAGTGAGACTCAACTTCCAAGCCTAATAGGTTTCAGAGCGCTAATCCAATTATACTTTAATTTCAGCTTAATAACAGTTCAACTTTTGGGCCAATTATTAATATAAAATTATCATGAAACTTTAACCCAAATAAATTAGCTCATGCACTCAAATAATCCAAATAGGCTTTATGTGTGCGACCCAATAGGCTCTTACCACGTTGGCAATGATCATAAATCATATTTATGATCATAAGCAATGAACGGTGTCTAGCAACACAACATTGCTACCAAGTGATAAGATTGTCGATGATTCGACTAAACCTTTATGATCATTATCCGTATATGCCATCGTCCCTTTGTCCAAGATATTAAAACTAAGTATGAGACATGAAATGTGTCATTCTCGTATAGCCCAATCTTTGGTTTCTTGATTACTGAGTAAACTAATTTAAACTGATGACATTGATATCATATATCAACTCATTCGAGCATGACCATGCATTTTCTTAGTCTCACTCTATCAAGGGGTCCAAAGATATCACTCCCATTATATGGGACGGACAAATCCTATCTTGATCATACAAAACCCTCTGCATGATATGTGACCTACCCAATGACTTCCTTTATGATCATTCAGTTACGAGCAACAAAGGGAAGTATCAAAACATGTGACTCACATGTAGGGAACCTTAATGATCTTAGGTCAAAGGACTACATATACCATAATTACTATGAGAATCACTTATGACATTCATATAACGATCTATTTAGCGTTCTCATGGTGGGTTGGTCCGGTACATAAGTTCTTAAACTTATACACATATATAGACTGCATATCTCATATTAGTCTTCACATATGCTAGTCGTTATGTATTATCGTAACCCGCTCCACGATAATACTAGACTAGGGACATTTAAGATTATCATTATTCTAGGATTATAATTATGTTTATTACTTTATGCAGAAATAAAACAACAAACATAATTACTGGATTAATGTTTTAATAAAATATCATGACTCAATGTGCAAAATACAATAATGTCATGATTGGCTTTTGGGCACAAATACTAACACAAGGACCAAACAATTATTTCAGCAAGCTTTCTGGATGGCACTGAAAGAAATTACACTGTAGAGCCCAAGTCATCACAATAAAAAAAAATAGAGGACTGTGGTGTATTAAGCCAAAATAATGGTAAATAATACCTCCACTTCATCTTCTCCAATTCGGCCTCTTGAAACTTTCATCGCTGAGCCCATTTTTCTTAAATGTACAACTTGCCGATTTCATCACCAAAACCTTAGGGATATGTAAGCTAGTGTCCCAACCTTAACTTTTCAACAATACCCAATGAGCAGAGTGCAAAAAACCAAGTCGGAAAACAACACCATCTCTTGCCGTTTCTTAAGAACAGCCAGGGTTCGCGGCCAGGCCTCACCGGTTGATGGCGGTGATGGTGAGGATGTCGGTCACGGGACTTGATGCGACCAGCTGATACCATCGCTCACCTTCAACTTCCCTTGATACCGCCGATCTCAACGTGAAGGACTAGAGTCCATTAAAGGTTTCTAACTCTTTTAGTTTTATTTCAACAAAGGAACTAATAAAACAAAACAAAATGAGAAACCAGGACAAACAGGCATCGATTAACAATGACAATTGATTAACACATGCTTCCGGCATGCAAAACGGGAAACAATTACATAACCGAAAGCCCAATTCAATTCAGCATGTATTCAATGATCAGAAAATAAGCTATGATACCACATGTTAGTTTTCTTAATGTCTAAAAAGATTATACATGAGAATATAGAATACAAGAATTAAGCGATAATAATATAAATATTTGACCTGATTTGATCCATTATAATACGTAGTGAAAATCACAACGATCAGTTACATTAGGGGCTTTTGCCTTATTCCTATATTAGAGTACTCTCAATGGGCAGAGCTTTATTATACTCATTATAATTAGATTAAAAGACAGATTTAGTACTTTTTTATATAAAAGTCTCAATGGTCTATCTATTAACAGATACATAGAGTCTATGACCCATACTAGTTTAACCCACAATTTATAATATAATTAGAGTCACTAGTCTAAATAATTAGATTATAACTATTATGGGTTCCGTATGTTTTATAGTTGGCCAGTTTAATCTTAATCCACTTTCATAAAATATACAAGTAATGTTAGCCCACATTAAAAATTTCTAATACGAATCGCAATCGTTGTGTCTTGCATCCTGGCTTGAACGTGCATGTTATACATTAGCAAATATAATAAACTCTGTTCAGAAATGGATGCAATCGGAGAGCATAAGGCTGGCCTCAGTCCAACAATTTTATATTCCTCATAGTGTTGTGTGTTGGTCTCCTCCTTCGAGAGGCTTGCTCGCGATCAATGTTTATGCTAGCCTATTTGCTTCGCATGGCTCGGCTAGAATTGTCGCAGTAGTTTGGGACTCTTCAAGATCGATTGTATTTGCTATCTCTCACACCATTCATTTTCTAGTGATATTACATATCTAGAGACTTTAGCGACTCGGAAGTCTTTTGGAGGCGCTCTCACAATGCAAGGCTGGAGAGATATCATTATTCAATCAGATTGGAAGATGGCAGTGCAAATGCTTAACAACTATAGCAGCCCTTGTCTCCATGCTTATTGAGTTGTTGTGGATGACAAAATCTCTTTTTCTTCTTGTTTCTTTGTTTCCTGTCGATTTGTTCTTGTTCCTAGAATGGTAAACTCTATCGCATATAGTCTTGTTTCTTTATCAAATGGCTTGTCTGGTCCAGTGGAATGGGGCTACCATTTCCCAGTCCTCTTTGCACAATGCTCTTCATTCTGAGTCTTAATGAATTTTACAATTACTTTCGAAAAAATGAAATTCATAACAATTATATTTCAATTATGTAAAAGAATTCTTCTTATTATTAATGTTCGTGTACGTAGGCTGGAACTAGGATTTTTGAATTCGGGGATGGACTTAGTGAATAAAAATACTAAATATTTATCTAAATCAATTTTGATTTATTTTCAAAATTAGCAACAAACAAAAGATAAATAATAAAAAATAAGAGAACAAAATAATTTTAACATGAATTCTCCAAAATCAACAATAAGAAACAGAAAGATAAAGAAATAATATTTGAAAAATAAGGAGGAACTCAAGAAATTGGAGAGTGGCGGCCTTATATATTGGAGAAGTTCAAATAACTGCAACTTCCAACATATAAATAGTTGGGGCAGTGGACTAACAGTCCGGCGGTGGTAGTTAACTGCAAAGGTATGAGGTGTAACAGTAGAGATTTTGACATGGGAAAGATGAGACTGAGAGAAATAGAATGTGACGTTTAACTGTTTAAGGGAAAATGTTTTGAAATACACTTTTAGATTTTTTTGGTAAACATGAAAGCATAAATTTATATATGAGAAAAATTAAATAAAATTAGTATTTTTTTACATTTTTTTTACTATTTATCTTGTTATATATATACATATATGTGTGCATATATGCACTCTTTAACTTTCTAAAATACTTCATAAAATCTAAATTATATATTATTATTTTTATATTGGGGGAGGTAAGGCGCCACCAACCCATCATAGTGTCTGCTAAGTATAAGGATTGACGTTTCAAAATTATCTGGTTGATATTTTATTATATGAAAACTAAGATTTTTCTTCTTTATCAGCATGAAAAAATAAAATTTTACTAAAATAAAATAAGATAAGGATGCAGACATGTACAGTAAATTAGTTTACATACCCGGTGCTACTATGGGATTACAAATTGTATTAAGTTTCATAAAATAATAATAATTTAAATATTATAGGAATATTATTATAAAAATATACAATCAAACTAATAGTTTAAAAAGTATCAAATTATTATAGCATAGTATTGAGTATCACCAATGAATGTATTTACCTATGTCAAACTTTTAAGTTTCAAGTAACAACAATTGAAGTAGATATATCATCATCTTCATTCCTAACTCTAAAATAAATTGTTCTTCTACAAAAACCATACACGAAAAGTGTTAACATGAAATTAGAAAAGATTAAACCAAAATCATATTTTATGGGAAAAATTTTGATGTGATCATTGATTTGGATTCTACAGAAACTGATTATGTCTTCCTATCTCTTTATCATACACAAAATTGGCCCAGGCTTGTGCACTCCCTAAGACTGGGGCTGGTAGGGCGAGTGGGGCTACTCTAGACACTATTGCTAATGTCTTGGGCACGTATGGTAGGTGTACTAAGGGCTAGCGTCCTCGAGAAACTCGCGTGCCCAGGTCATGACTAAAGCACCTACGGTGTATGCTTGGTGCACAAAAAGGGTTGCTAGGCGCTAGCACCAAGACATTGCCCAGACATAAGGGCATGAGCCCAGGAGAAGGCAATACCCTAAGGGCTTGCTTGCTTGCCCGGATGGGGTTTAGGCTAAACAATGCCCATATAGCTAAGTAGTGTTTTTTTTTAATGCTCCAAGAATGGGCATTAAAATTATGCATCTACAACCAAAACCTTACATGCCTTGTTTAGAAAACATTTTTATATACATGAGCATCCATTACACATCTGATAAGCTTACTCAAGGCCACCCTAGCCCTATATGGGCTCGATACATAATCACATGTACATAGTCTATACAAACCTCCTAAGCATTAACTTAGCTCCAACCGGGCTAGGTTTTCCTCCTCCATTGCATGCAATGCCTGCAAGCCATACTTATTAGCTTGTCTCTAAGTAACCATTCTATCGATATATGCTATTGAGAATTAGTCTTACGTGAAGGTTAGTACCTATAGAAAAACCCTTCACAACACACTTGGTAACTCAGGCATATCACTCAATGCCTTTCCCTAAAAAATTGTAAGGACAGGGCATGAATGTCATAAACTCAGTAAGGACCATACAACTCATAGAGCCTACTTTTGCTTAAACATAACTTATACATAGGCCATAGGCCTTGTCTATAGGATGACCTGTAATGAAGACAAAGAAAACAATAAATCAATAAGCAAGTTATGTATACATATATAACCAATTGTAAGGGTCAACATGCATAACCAATTCACAGAAGCATGTAAGAGACAAACACCACACACCAACCACTAATAGGTAGCCTACGAGGCCTACAAGCAATGCCTTAACCAACATTAATTTACTTAACCAATATAATGTTCTTAATACTACAAGAGAGCTCCAGGCTCTAGGATTTGAATTGGCTTACTCAAACCTAAACCGTAAATGCTTGCCCAAAACATAACTATTTAGCAAAACATATGATCAAATGATTGTAGCTCCTAATAGCTTGTTTGGTTCCTTTGACAACATGGTCATTCCCTAAGTGCTTAAAATATCACTTGAATCATAACATTTCATTGATTCAAAATGAATTATAAACCAGAATGATCTTTACCACAAATACACCATTCGACAGCAGCTTTCAAGCCTTTCAAAGCCTACTACAAGCCTCATAAGGTAGAAACCACATGGAACTACGCTTGGTGACCTCAATTTCCTTCTTCTCACTCATTTACTCCTTCAATTGCTTAAGACCCGAACTCACATCACCATGAACAACCTTGGCTTTTTGGAAATGGTGTTTAGCCTGGATTACACCCCAAATTAGGGAGTGGAGCCATGCATTACCACGGTTAGGCCATGTGGCACCAAAAAATTGCTTAATTACTAACTGGGCAGGCTTACCTCTTTGCATGCACTTTTTAATCATTATAAAAAAGATTCCTCTACTTTAGAAACTTGATAAATATTTTAATTGAGTTCTCCGAATATCCTATGAGTTAGCCACATTCACTCTTCCTTGGTAGTGTGTCCCATACGTCAGGGTAAGCCAACCTTCACTACTCATCCCATGAGCCCTTTAAACCTCCACTTCTAGGTTTCTAGTGCTAGGCTCCTATACTTCCCAAGCATTTTTTCCCTCCTATTCTTTCCAGCCATTAGCCTAAACATTCACACTAGAGAGAGTCATGACAACCTCCTCTCATTAAGAAATTTGGTCCTCCAAATTCCTTAAGGGTCTTCGGAGTATTCCTGGGTAACGATTAGTCATTTTAGCCTCCACTTCCTAAGGGGTATCCTCGTTGGAGTGGTACTCCATTGGACCTTCATTATTGGAATCCATCTACTTCTCAACTTCCTGCTGTCTTGATCTAGGACTTGGATTGATGCCTCTTCAGAACTCAAGCATAGGGCCATTGGCACACTAGTGGGTAAAGCCACTTGCATAGAATTTGGGGCAAATTTCTTAAGTAAACTCACTTGGAAAGTACCATGCACATGTCCCAACTCAGGAGGTAGGTTCAACTTATAAGCCACACTTCCTACCCTTGTCATTACTGGGTATGGTCCTATGTATCTCGAGGCTAGCTTACCTTTCCTCCCAAGCCTCATCACTCCTTTCATTAGGGATACCTTTAACCATACCCAATCTCCTTCCTAAAACTCTAAGTCCCTCATCCTTCATGAGTTTGCATAAGACCCTTGGTGGTCATTAGCTGCCTTGATCCTTTCATGGATCATTTTAATCTTCTCTGTAGTTTCTTTTATGAGTTATGGTTCTAGCTCTAACTTATCACTTGGTTCCTACCAACAGTATGGAGTAATGCACTTTTTCCCATATAGTGCTTCATAAGGAGCCATGCCTATCACTTAGTGATAGCTATTGTTCTAGGCAAACTCAACCAAGGGCAAATGTTGGTCCTATTCCCCTTTATAGTCCATCAGACAATGCCTCACCATATCTTCCAATACTTGAATGGTTTTCTTGCTTTGTGGGTGGTAGGCTGAACTAAACTTAAGCTTAGTACCCAAAGCATGATGTAGAGACTTCCAAAACCTAGAAAAAAATCTAGGGTCCCTATCTGACATAATGTCTTCGGGTACACCATGTAGTTTTACCACTTCTTTAATGTACAGCTTTGCAAGCCTATCCATGGAATATGTAATGTTCATGGACAAGAAGTCAGCTGACGTGGTTAGTCTATCCACAATGACCCATATGGCATCATGTTTCATTGGATCATTAGCATTGCTACCACATAGTCCATAGCTATAGAACCCCATTTTCTCTCTAGAATGGGCAAGCTTTGAAGCTTAACCCTAGGATTTTAGTGCTCTATTTTGACTTGTTGGCAAACCACACATTTAGCCATATAGGCTCCAATTTCTTGCTTTATGTAGGGCCACCAAAAGTATGCCTTCAAGGCTTAGTACATCTTATTAGTTCCAAGGTGCACATTCATCTTGCTAGAATGGGACTCTTCCAAAATTTGTGTCCTAAGGTCATCCTTGCTAGGTACATACAGTTTATTCAAGAAGTACAACAATCCTTGCCTAAAGGAAAACTGTTACCACCTTCAAAAATAGGAAAATTATAGCACAAAATGCATAACGGTTATAAACCATTATATAGCATAATTTTCACCATAGTGAATGAAATGTGAAGGGTAAAGTGTATAATCTACACCGTTTGAAAAGAGTCACACAATGGTTACTGGGCCCTCAAGAAAGCCCTAAAAGATTGTTTCCTTTATAAGTAACCTATGAATTTTATTGTAAGATTTGAAGACCTAGGCACTCAATTGTACAACTTTCAAAGATAGTTTTTGAAGGGATTTGAATGGTATGGAAGCATTTATTGGGGGCTAAATTGCATAAGGGAAGCAACAGCTAAATGTTTATGAATCTAGGAAAACTAGGTTTACAATTGTTCAAAAGAATGACTTAAGGATGGGATGATCTTTGACAAGATTCAAAGATAGCCATTTTTAGCATTATTCCCTCCTATCCATGGCCGACCATCATATTCAAAAGTGGCTCAGAAGATTAGCCAAAAATTCTTTAGTCAAGGCATACTTATAGTAACCTAAGTGAGGGTTAAGGTTAAATTAATCAAGTCAAGGAAATATCTTGATTTCTTTATCTTTCCTTGGTTATTTTTTGCCCTCACCAACCAGAGCTCCTTCGTCAGCTTCTCCATAAACTTCTATAGCCACCATAGTTGAAGCTTTCAATAAAACACAAAGGACGGCAATTAGATGTAAAAAGAAAGAGAAAAACCTTAATTTCTGGGTTTGTTGTGCATCATTTGGTATATTCAGTCTCTACAACTTAGGCAAGGGTTTTATCTCTACGTTTCATGGTTGTTTACTATCCTATGATGATGATAAAGCATCCATGAATTGAATACTAAGCTTGGAAGAGAGCTTATAGCTCGATGAACCAAGTTTAGGTTAAAGGGGAAAGTGTGCCTAAGGTTTCGGCCTTACTGTTTTTCTACACAAAGATGGCAAGGTTTACAGGGGTTATAAGGCCTAGCTTAGTATTAACTAAGACTGATTAACCTCATAAGACCAAGCATTAGCTTGAGGAGGGCTACCAAAATGATTGAATATTGATTATTTGATTGTTTATGAACGAACCCTAATGATGTGTTGCTGCTAGCATTGCATTTGATTGTGTTTTATTTTTTTTGCGCATTTGGATGGCTATATTTGTGTATATGTGCTTTTTTTTTTGTGTTGTTATGTATTTGGAATTCTGGTCTATAGCTAGGATTTCAAGTTCTTAATGAGAAGCCCTTACTAAGTTTCTTTAAAGAGACTTCCCTTTCTGTCCTTTTTTAGGGGCACCTAAAAGAGAGTGTTAAAACTAATAATTGGGGTTTCAATTTCTCTACAAAAGTTTAGGTCCATTGACTTTAATATGTATAGTTATGAACTATAATGTTTCATGATTTCTAGAGAACATTAGCTATTTTTAGTATTGGTACTTTTTGTGTTATGCAGCGGCTGATCCTTTCAAGTTTTTAGAGTACTTAGTGCTTTTGATCCCTTCTAGAGGCTTAGTGTACATATCAACAAAGTTATTGGCATGTATGTTGATAGCCAAAGGCTATCGCCTCTATCTGGCCGAACTCCTTGCCACAAGAATGGCCAGAAGAAACTGGCGCTACCCGAGAAAAGGTGGGATCATACACCTCGGGAGATAGCCGAAGAGCTCCGAGCCCTGCATGCCAGGAAACTTGAGGATACTACTTACCCCCCCCCCCCCCCCCCGAGGTTGTAACAGATCGCCTTCGGAAAAGAGGCACCAGCTATCGCGGGCCGAACATGATCTCCCCGAAGGCGGAACTCCCTGAAGCTGGGAACCCCCGAACTGAGTGCGTGTTTTCCGAAGAGGCACCGTCCGTACCAAAGGACGACCTCGCCCAGGGACCTCGGGAGTACGGCAGGAGCATTTAAGGAAGCATTTAAGGAAGCCTCTGACACGTCCTTTCACAGACGTCATAAGCCGCCTCAAAAGGCGCTCTGACACGCTGACGCTGTCAAAATCACAACATGGCCCATCTCAGCACAAGGCTCAAGGCAACCTACTACCAGCTATCTGTCCCCTACGCCCAGAAACTCAGAGAACATCCGACCGAACACGTGTCGCGATCTGAACGGGCTAGGCACTCCTATAAATACCAGGAAATAAATACTTGGCAGGAGGCTGGTTGGCAAGAGGTCTGACTCCCAGACTCTGAGAAAATCACCAGGCGAGACTCTTCAGCCCTTTTGTGCTATTTCCTCTGCCTTTTCTCAGCCACCACTGACTTGGGCGTCGGAGGCTCCCCCCCCGGAAACACATTCCGGGGGCCTCCTAACCCTTTGTTTCTGGACTTTCAGGCACACTCCCTTGGGCGAACCATCCTCCAGGCGTTCTTCCTCCTAGAAGTCTCTCCACCAGTCATCATGACTCTAAACGATGAGGCCCCCGGCCATCATTTGGCACCGTCTGTGGGAACCCGCTCTGAGATCGCCGTCATTGAAACTCGGCGTTCTAAGGACAAGGGGCTCCCAAAGTCCCCGTCCGCGCCTGAGACACAACCGGCTGCTGAGCAAACACTCCCAGGGACTTCTGTGCCCGAGGAAGACCGCCCTCTAGTAATCACTATGAGCTTCCTGAAAGACTTTCAGCGTTCGGTCGTGTCTGAAATGACACAGCAGATCGACCGAAGGTGGCCACAGCAAGCACAGGCCCAGAGACCTCCCTCACCAGCACGCCCTCGGGAGAGAAGCCCGAAGTCTACTCATTGCAGTTTGGGAAGCGGAGATCCGCGCGAAGAATCGTCCACAGAAAATACTCCCCTCGGGAAACAGCCTGTGGGACAGAAGAGATCTGAGTGACCGAGGGTCTTGCAGCAAAGAAGTTCGCTGCCTAAGGCGAGGTCCCTGTCCCCCCAGGCCAAGGCCGAACAGCCCATACCTTCGGGCAAGAGGTGTATCCTCGGAACAGGTTGAGCTCTACTTTTTCTGTTTCGGCTTTCGTGGGATCTTCTGCCTCGCTCCTTTCCAGCTCTTTTGCTTCTACAGCATGTGCTAAGTTGCTTGCTGGAGCCTTTCGTGTTCTGACGAACACCTTTCTCACCTCGCCTTGATCAATGAAGATCTTTGCGTCTCCTTCTTTGGTGGCGAAGGTGACGGTCAGGTACTTTACATCAGGGCGAATGTGCAAATTTCCCTGTGTCTGTCTGCCGAGGATGGCGTTGTATGATGAAGGAACGTCCATGACTATGAACCTTGCCATGGTAGAGGCGAACAACTCAGCAGTTCCTTTCTCCGAAGTTCCTTTCATCATCAAGGGGAGGTCGATCCACCCGAGGACAGGTAGCTAAGATGGTCCTACGCCAAATGTGGGTGAAGTAACAGTCTTGAGGTCACTCTTGGATAGGCCCAAGCTTGGCAGCAAATGTGAGAACAAGACGTCTGCGTTTGACCCATCGTCCAGCAGTACCCTCTTGACGTCCCAGTTTCCTATCCTTGCCATTATCAGCAATGGATCGTCATGGGGGAATACGATGGTGGAGCCATCCTGGCGGGCCAACTTTTTTGTTGGGCTATGATATTCCATCATCGCTATCTCTCTGGCCCTTCTTTTCCTTTCCGAGGATGGAAGCCCGGTTGTGATCGTCTGTATTACTCCTGCCGAAGGTGGAGGACGCCTTCTCGGACTTCGGTTCCTTCGCCTGTCTGAATCGTAATCCTCGTCATCAGGCTTTCCTTCTTCCTCTTTTTTCCCCTTCGGGGAAGGCATTCTCAAATAACGCCGAAGCTGGCCCTGCTTTATCAGTGATTCAATGTACTTTTTCAACTGAAAGCAGTCTTCGGTGTCATGACCGTGATCACGGTGGAACTGACAGAACTTCTTCATGTTCCTTCTGTTGTCAGCAGTCATGCCCCTCGGTCGTTGGATTTGAGCCCCCTGTTTTTCCAATGCCATGAGGACGTTAGCCCTCGTGGTGCTCAGAGGTGTAAAGTTTTGGGGCTTCCTTCCTCCTACTCGCATTCTCCGAGGTCGGCCTAACTGTTCCGTTGGACACCGGGCTTGCTGGCTGGACCCTTCGCCACGAGCGTGAATATGGTCAGCCTTCGGTCCGGTCATTCTCAGCTCTTCGGCTGTCATATGTTGTTCAGCCCTTCGGTAGAATTCTCCCAGCGTGTCCGGGGGATCTTTGGAGAATTCATAAAACAAGTGCGAATCCCTCCGGAGGCCCCTCGTCATGGCGAGGATTCGGATTTCGGGACGAAAGTCCGGAACACTGAGGGCCTCTCTGTTGAACCTCTCGACATAGTCACGGATGGTCTCCCCGTTTCTTTGTGCTATGTCAAACATCTGGACGGGCATCTTCGCCGTCGGCTTGCTCCCAATGAACTGTTGGGTGAACGCTGTGGACAGCTCCTGGAACCCCCTGATGTTTCCGGGAGGCAGGGAATTGTACCAGGCAGTTGCTGGTCCTGCGAGGGTGACTTCAAAGCACTTGCAGAGTGTAGCATCATCAGCCCCGTGTAGCACCATGCTGCGTTTGTACTTTGTTAGGTGGGCCTGGGGATCAGTCCGGCCCTCATAGGTCTCTAGCCGAGGTAGCCTGAAGTCACTTGGCATGGCCGCCTCGACCACTGTTCGGGCGAAAGGAGTTTCATCTCCAGAGACGGTTTCAGTTAGCCTGGCCCAAACAGGCTTGCGTGCCACCTGCTGTTCCACTCTCTCCAGTCTTGCCAAGACTTTCTCCAGGAGGAGCGTAGCACTGGGCTCCTCTTCCTGGTGCTTGGAGGTTCTTGGGTAAAAGGACTGTTGCCGTCTCTTCGGGGAGCGACTTCGATACCGAGGTGAGGGGGACCTTGCCTCTGGCGATAAACTTCTTCTGGACAGGACTTCGGGTCGTTCAGACCTCGATCTTTCCGCCAGCCGTGCTCCGAGGGGCAAGTTATCTGTCGAGGACTCTTCTCGTGGTTCCCCACTTCCCGAGCTATGATGGGTTACCCTTGGGCTTTTCTCCCGAGGTCGTGTTGGCGAAGTGGGTTTTTGTGCCTGGGCTAGTTGCGGCCATCTTTGGTCTATTTGTTGTGTCATTTCAGCCACAACAGACCTCTGAAAGTCTCTTAAAAAACCCATGGTGATGACAAGAGGGCGTTCCTCTTCAGGCAAGGAAGTCTCTGGGGGACTTTGTTCGGTAACTGGTTGGGTCTCAGGCGCGGACGGGGACTTCGGGAGTCCTTTGTCCTTCGAACGCCGAGTTTCGACAACAGCTACCTGGGAGTGGTTGAAATGCATCTACCGGGATGCGGTGGAAGCGTGGTGATCCCAAGAGGCTCGTGTGGATACCATAGAGAGCTTGAACACGTCAACTGTTCAAGTTTTGTGATTCGAATCTACAGTTGAGTGAGAGATCTCAACCGAAAATTAGGTATGAAAATTTTTGAACACCCGGTTTACCCCGTTTCACTCGGATCCTATAGGGTTTCGGCTAAATTTCGCTGCACTGTTTGGCTCCCGAAACCCAACAACTAGCAACCATATGCTCTAGATAGTAACAATAATGTTGTTCCTAGCTTTAGATTACTAAGCCTGGTTGTTTGGATGGTTTTGAATAACCCATAGGCTAAAGCCATCAATGAATTTAGGTTGAGGAATACTAGTTGTTCATTCCCACACCCTTTTAGATGTTGGCCAACGTATAAACAAATGCACTATGTCTTCTTCCAATGCATCACAATAGGGACAATAGGCTAGGATTGTAATTCCCCTCTTTAAAAGCTCATATTTGGTCAGCAAGGAATTGTTAATTGACTTCCAAAAAAAAAATATTAAATTTTTCTAGAATGTTTATGGCCCATAACCTTTTTAGAAACTTGTAAGTGTTGGGCAGATTTGAGGAACTCAAATTCTGTAAGATGCTTTGGGGCTAAGCTAAAACATAGCTCTTCTTCATCATGAACATACCATCTTGAGACCTTTCCCATACTGGTCAATTGTTAGTGTCGTGCCCAAAAGCCAATCATAAGATGGTTGTATTTTGCACATTGAGTCATGATATTTTATTAAGGCATTAATCCGGTAATTGTGTTTGTTATAAGTTTTCTGTGTGACATAATCAAACATAATTTTAACCCTAGAATAATAGTATTCTTAAATGTCCCTGGTCTAGTATTATTGAAGAGTGGGTTACAATAATACATAACGACTAGCATATGTGGAGACTAATATGAGATATGTAGTCTACATATGGGTAAAAGTTGGAGAACTTGTGTACTGGACCGACCCACCATGAGAACGCTACATGGATCATTATATGAGTGTCATAACTAATTCTCATACTGATCATGGTATATGTAGTCCTTTGACCTAATGTCATCAAGGTTCCCTGCTATGAGTCATATACTTTGATAATTCCCTTTGTTGCTCGTAATTGAGTGAACTTGAAGGAGGTCATTTGGTATGTCACATATAATGTGGAGGGTTTTGTATGATCAAGATGGGATTTGTCTTTCCTATGTAACGGGATTGATATCTTCGGGCCCCTTGATAAAGTGAGACTAAGAAAATGGATGGCCATGCTCGGATGAGTTGATATACGATATCAATGTCATTAGTTTAAGTTAATCTACTCGGTAATCAAGCAATGATAGATCGAGCTATACAAGAGTGACACATTCTATATCTCGTGCTTGGTCTTGATATCTTGGACAAATGGACAATGACATATACGGATAATGATGATAAAGGTTTAGTCGAATCACCAACAATCTTGTCACTTGGGTAGCAGTGATGTGTTGCTAAACACCACTCATTATTTATGATCATAAATGTGATTTATGATCATTACCAATCTAGTAGGAGCTTATTGGGTCGCACACATAGAGCCAATTGGATTATTTAAGTGCATAGGCTGAATTGTTTGCTCATGGTTTTATGATAATTTCGTATTAATAATTGCCCCAAAAGTTGAGCCATTATCAAGCCCGAAATTAAACCTAATTGGATTAGGGCTTTAAAACCCATTAGGCTTGGGAGTTGAGTCTCACTATAAATATATCATATAGTGAGAATTTCCCGCTTCTTTCCCTAGTCTCCCAAAAGGACAAAATCAAATGAGTTCTAAAAACCAACCATCCTCTTCTGTTGCCATTCCTTGGAGGATGCAAGCTAGCACTCTGAGTGCAAGAGAAACGCATCTGCTGGGACATGGTGGAGGCATGGTGATCCCAAAAGGCTTGTGTGGATACTATAGAGAACTTGAACACATCAACTGTTCAAGTTTTGTGATTCGACTCAACAATTGGGTGAAGGATCTCAACTGAATTAGGTATGAAAATTTTGAACACCTGATTTACAACATTTTGCTTGGATCTTGGAAGGTTTCGGTTATATTCCGCTGTGCTTGTTTGGCTCTTGAAACCCTACATCAATAACTCAATCTCTACTCTCTTCTCTTGGTTCTTCTAATGATCGCCCAAACCCCATTTTTTTTAGAAAAGACTGAGTATAATAGTGGAATATTTCATAGAGTTGAGTCCATCGTGAAAACATCTTTAACTTTAATAATCAGTATAGATATAGATCCAAGATCAGAAGGATTACACTTGTTATTGGCAAGTTTGTTCAGGGGGAAGCGAAGGAATCCAATTATCGTGTCAAACATCTACCAATCTTCCATCGCCAATTTTCCAACAAAGTTTTGTCTTAAGGAAATCATGGCCAACAAGTAAACTTTTCCACACCATAGTAGGATTACAACTTGTACCTACCTTCCAAAAAGATTGTGACAACACTCATTTTTTCAGGTATTTAATCTATTTTATTTGCGTGTTCCTTGATTAGATTACACTTGGAAGCTAAGTTAAGCTAAGTCCATGAGTCAATAGTACTTAGAGTTTGTAGGATTAAAATCTGAAGTAAATTGACCATAAGGGCAATAAGAGGAGAAATTGTAATTTGGAAAGTTGAAGGCCAAAATATGACCAAGGAAGATGGAATTGAGTTTATAGAAGTGAAATGAACATCTCAATGACATTGAACTCAATTTTCACTAATGATTTACTTTTTCTCGCTAAGGAAGCAAAGATGGGAAAAATAGTAAATTCCATGTCAAACATGGTCAAAATGGGTTTGAGAAGGTGAGAAATGATGTTTGAAGTCATTTGGTGAAGTTTAGAGTTAAGTTGACCAGGTTTGAAACTTTTCATGCAATAAAAGTTACGGAGGGCTTTTTAGTAATTTTACTTGATAAAACCTAGTCAAACAAGAGTCAAGGGAAGCCAAACTATGTCAAACATGGTCAATGGCTATTTGTGGCATGGCTGGTTTTGGAGGGAAGCCGAATGATATTTATTTTTAAAGAAAACAAATTAAGAATGATGTTTACATACTTTTAGCCAATGGTTATGAGGCCTAAAAGGCTCTTTCACACAAATCACCTATTTGAAGTGCTAAGGGATGAAGCAAGGCTAGATTGGAGTAAATGTTCACCTTGAAAAATGTGGGTGCTGCCCTATACCACTTAACCACATCCACTTTAGGTCTCCCTATCCATCCTTCACTTGTTTTCACCCCACAAACATCGTTAACTCCAGAAAATCACTCTCATCTCTACCTCATTTCATCCTCTTATCCAAAACACCTCCAAATCATTTAGCCCTCATTAAAAATACAAAGAAAATCAAGACAGAAAAAGCATTTGAGTGGTAAATCAAATGAAAGGTGCACATGTTGCAAGGGAGAGCTTATGGGCCTTGATTTAGCTTCATGGGAGCACAATTTTTGGCTGTTTATTGAGGTGAGAAAATTTATTTTATGAGACCTAGGTTTCATATTCTTTAAACAATAACCTCTTGCTTATAAAAATCCTTGGCTATTGGGGTTAAGCTTGGTAAGTAGAAGGCAAACCATGGAGTTTTGAAAATGACTTTTGGTTTGAGATTTTCTACTAAGGTGAGGATTTTGGTTTGTTTATGTGTAGTAAAAATGTTACCCCCAGGGTAATAAATTTTGATTATTCTAGTGGTTATTTTAGTATGTAGTTAAGGGACTCCAAAAAGACTAAAAAAGGACTTGTCTTGCTTGAAACTTGAGCTTGCAAGGTGGTGATCTGCACAAGGGTAAGGTGTTCCAACCCTTCTCTCTTTGAGTAGTTCTAGCCATGTTTTAGCTTGGGGAAAGCTAGGGCAAATGGTAGGGCAAAACGGGCATCAGGTGACCAATAAAGCAAAAAAAGGCTCAAGTGGCACTAAGGTGGACCTAGCTTTTAGTTTGGGCAAAAAATGGTGTTGTTGGTGAATGGGCTGCAAAATGATGTGTGGGCCAAGCCTTGGATGCTTGGCATATAGGTATGGCTATACCTTCAAGGCTTGGCAAGGACAAAAGAGGTGTGCCTTGGTTTGGTGTGTATGCGTAGTGATTGAGCTCAAGGGCTTGGTATATGGGTTTGTGTGTGGCAGTGGCTCCTAGGTGCTTGAGTATTTTTGGGTGCCTAGGGACATGGTATGGTGCATATGAGTGTACCCAAGGGGCACCCTATGGGATCATGGCTGTGCACTCCTACGAGGCTGCATAGGCACATCCCCTGGGCCTTAGTTTATTGTGGGCCTTGGCTTGTGCTTTGGGCATGACCTATGAGGTGAAGCCCAAGGCAAAGCCCTATGGCCCAAATAACACTTAGGCCTAACAAATGACTTGGGAAATAAATAAGCATATACATGGGCCTATAGGGCCAGGAGGCCCTAGAACGGGCAAAAGACATACATGGGCACCAAGAACCACACAAAACATGGTAAAACCCCGTTGTATACAATAAGGGAGATTTTTAGCTAGCAGAAGCTCTCAAGCTCAGGAGCAAATGCAAGGATGTTTACTCAGTGGAAGAAATGGACCAATGGGTGTTTTTAGTTTGGTTTATTTGTTTGTGTGAGAAGTATGTGGAGTCATGTAGCCAAAATGTTATGATATGATGGCATTATATAATACCCCACACCATATGAACTCGTGGCACACTCATATAGTTTATGGGTAAGGTTCATGCATGCATGATAATGTGTGCATATGGTCCATTATATGTGACGCTGCTATGATTTGATTGTTTTAGGATGCCTTACAAACTGATGGCTGAATTTCTGAAGGCTTGGAGTTCCCACCAAAGTGTTAACCTCGAATATTAGAGGGTTTGATCATAGTACTTCAGAAGCATAATGTGTTGGGTTTCGGGAGCCAAACAGTGCAGCAAAATTTAACTGAAACCCTCCAGGATCCAAGTGAAACAGGGTAAACCGGGTGTTCAAAAATTTTCATACCTAATTTTCAGTTGAGATCTCTCACTCAATTGTATAGTCGAATCACAAAACCTGAACAATTGATGTGTTCACTCTCTCTATGGTATCCACACAAGCCTCTCGGGATCACCACGCTTCCACCGCGTCCTGGCAGATGTGTTTCTCTTGCACTCGCAGTGCCAGCTTGCGTCCTCCAAGGAATTGCAAGAGATGAGTGCGATGTCCTTTTTGGGAGGCTAGGGCAAGAAGACCTGCGGATTTCTCACTAAAATTTTTATTTATAGTGAGACTCAACTTCCAGGCCTAATGGGTTTCAAAGCCCTAATCCAATTAGGCTTTAATTTTGGGCTTATTTATGACTCAACTACTGGGCCCATTATTAATACGAAATTATTGTGAAACCAAAACCCAAATTATTAGCCCATGCACTCTAATGATCGAAATAGCTCTATGTGTGCAACCCAATAGGCTCTTACCACGTTGGCAATGATCATAAATCACACTTATGATCATAAGCAATGAGCGGTGTCTAGCTACACATCATTGCTACCCAAGTGACAAGATTGTCGATGATTTGACTAAACATTTATGATCATCACCGATATATTCTATTGTCCCTTTGTCCAAGATATCAAGACTAAGCACAAGACATGGAATGTGTCACTCTCGTATAGCCCAATCTTTGGTTTCTTGATTACTGAGTAGACCAACTTAAACTGATGACATTGATATCGTATATCAACTCATCCGAGCATGGCTATGCATTTTCTAAATCTCACTCTATCAAGGGGGCCGAAGATATCACTCCCACTACATAGGACGGACAAATCCCGTCTTGATCATACAAATCCCTCCACATGATATGTGACATATCCAATGACCTCATTCAAGTTCACTCAGTTACGAGCAACAAAGGAAAGTATCAAAGTATGTGACTCACATGTAAGGAACCTTGATGATATTGGGTCAAAGGACTACATATACCATGATCACTATGAGAATCACTTATGACACTCATATAACGATCCATGTAGTGTTCTCATGGTAGGTTGGTCTAGTACACAAGTTCTCCAACTTGTACCCATATGTAGACTACATATGTCGTATTAGTCTCCACATATGCTAGTCGTTATGTATTATTGCAACCCGTTCCACAATAATACTAGACTAGGGATGTTTGAGAATATCATTATTCTAGGGTTACAATTATGTTTATTGCATTTCGCAAAAATGGAACAACAAACATAATTGCTAGATTAATGCCTTAACAAAATATCATGACTCAATGTGCAAAAAATACAATCATCTCATGATTGGCTTTTGGGCACAACACTAACACAATGCCACATTGGGTAGTGTGAAATTTGGAAGTACCGAGGAGACTTTGGACATACTTGACCAAGGGACGCATTATGTGCCTTGGTATCTGGAGACCGAGGAACCTCCAGGATATTGACAAAAACTGTTAAGGAAGTACTGTTACATCTTCACAAAATGGGAAAATTATAGCATAAAGACCTAAACTTATGTGCTGCAATTTTCTCCATAATGTATGAATTCTTAAGTGTAAAGTAATCACTATAAAATCCCTTAAGTGTTAAATACAATGATAGCTTGGTCCTTAAGAAAGCCTTCATAGATTACTTAATTTTAGAGTAACCTGTGGACTCAATTGTAAGGTTACAAAGGTTGGGTACCTAATTGCACAAATTTCCAAAGATAGCTATAGAAAGGACATAGATGGAATTTTGAAGAAAGGACATTCATGGAATTATCAAGAAAGGATATGGATGGAATTAAGGATATTGTTGGGGACCAAAGTGCTTAAGAAGGCAAAGTTCCCATTTATGGCATAATGCCAACTAAGGACCCAAGTTTCCACCTTTTTGCCTAAAGATTATAGTGACCTTTGGCAAGGTTAAAGGTGGTCAAAAACATAATTTTCCCTGCCAAAATAGCTCGATATAATCTATTCAAGTGTTGGCAAAAGTTTCAAAATTTTGCATATATGCCACCCAGGTCAAAGACAGAATAAATAAGGAAAAAACTAAAGAAAAATCATTATTTCTTTAATTTGTTACTCCATATTTTAGCCCCCAGCAGCTAGGGTTCTTCCTTAAGCTACTCCACCATCCACGATATTCACCTTAGTTCAAAAAATCAAGAGAAAGCAAGGGAAAACAACTGAAGCATCAAGGAAGACCATAAACCCTAGTTTTCGGGTTTACCTATGGTTTATTGGATTTCCAGCAAAAAGTAACTGAAACCCTCTAGGATCCAAGTGAAATGCAGTAAATCGGGTGTTTAAAATTTTTACCTAGTTGGCTAAGATATTTCACCGAACTGTTGAGCCGATTCATGAAGAGTTGAATAGTTGACGTGTTCAAGCTCTCTACGATACCCAGACAAATATCTTCGATCACCATGCCTTCACCATGTCCCGGTAGATGCATTCCTCTTACCCCGGTAGTGCTAGCTTGCATCCTCCAAGGAAAGGCAAGAGGAGAGTGTAGCTGGAACTTTTCAGAACCCTTCTAATTTCATCCTTCTAGGGAGGCTAGGGGTAGGATGTGAAAATCCTTACTATATGATGTATATATAATGATGCTTAACTCCCAAGCCAACTGGGTTTCGAAACCCTAATCCAATTTGGTTTAATTTTAAGCTTAATAATGGCATAACTTTTGGGAAAATTATTAGTCCATAATTATCCTGAAACTAAAACCAAACAACTCAACCCATGCACTCAAATAATCAAATTGGCTTTAAGTGTGTGACCCTGTAGTCTCCTACCATGTTGCCAACGATCATAAATCACATTTATGATGATAAACAATGAACGGTGTCTAACAACACATCATTGCTACCCAAGTGACAAGATAGTCGGTGATTCGACTAAACCTCTATGACCATTATTCGTATACGCCATTGTCCTTTTGTCCAAGATATCAAGACCAAGAACAAGACATGGAATGTGTCACTCTCATATAGCCTAATCTATGGTTTCTTGATTCTCGAGTAGGCTAACTTAAACTGATGGCATTGATATCATATATCAACTCATTCGAGAATGACCATGCATTTTCTTAGTCTCACTCTATCAAGGGGCCCGGATATATCATTCAAATATATAGGATGGAGAAATTCCATCTTGACCATACAAATCCCTGTGCATGATATGTGACTTACCCAATGACCACTTTTATGTTCACTCAGTTATGAGCAACATATATTAGTATAAAAGTTTGTGACTCACATAGAGGGAACCTTGATGATCTCCGGTCAAAGAAGAACATACACTATGATCATTACGAGAAACATTTATGACACTCATAGAATGATCCATGTAGCATTCACTTGATGGGTCAGTCCAGTACACAAGTTCTCCAACTTGTACTCGTATATGGACTACGTATCACATATGAGTCTCCATACATGCTAGTCTTTTTGTATTCTTGCAACCCACTCCAAAATAATACTAGACTAGGGACACTTACGAATATCATTATTCTAGGGCTATAATTATGTTTGATTACTACGTAGAAATAAACAACAAACACAATTATTGGAATTATGCCACAATAAAATATCACAACTCAATGTGCAAAACACAATCATGTCATGATTGGCTTTGGGTATAACACTAATAATCTCCCACTTGCACTAAAGCCAATCATCCATGTATCTAATATTGATGGACCGAGAATGACTATCATGCTTCTGTGCATAAGGGGTTTTGTTAGGGGATTAGTAATGTTGATGTCTGTCAAAGTATTGCATATCCTCACATATCCCTTTTCAATGATTTCCCTAATGAGATGATAGCGTCGGAGTATGTGTTTGCATCACTAGTGAGATTGATGTTTCTTAGCCTATTCAATTGCTACATTGTTGTCACAATAGAGCTCTATTGAGTCAGTAATGCTCAGCACCACTTCAAGTTCTATGATGAACTTCTTGATTCAAACAGCCTTATTTGCAGCATCAGAGGCGGTAATATGCTTAGATTCTATTATAGAGTCAGCTACTATCTCTTGCTTTGAACTCTTCTTGACATGGCCGTCCTTGGTCCCTACCCATCAGGCGTGTGAGAGCTAGTCTCACAATGGTTGCAATTTGCTAGCTGTATATGTGTGTGGATTAAAACTTCGTGATACTAGTTGATTAACCTAGAATATGTAAAATGCATGCTATTTATGCTTTGACTTGCATTAACAATATCCATAAGACATTGACCTAGCCAAGACATTTCCAAAGAAAACAAGTTCAAATAGCCAAAGCATACAAAATCAGTATTTATGTGGTTTACTACACATAACTACTGTGTAGGAGCATTCATACATAAAGTAGACTAAAGCCCTCACACAAAAGCAACCCTAAAGTCTAGGACACCTCAAAACATAGACAGCGGAGGCAACTAGGAGTACTATGTATACAAGCCTCAACTGAGATCTTCTTGAAGTAACTCCCACCTCGGATGCAAGTCCCAGCGGCGTGTCACAAAAGTCCTTGTCCACGTGGTGCTAGGTTTTATGGCCAAAGGAAGACTATAGTTAGTACTGTTACTTAACCAACAAGTTACCCAAATAGACTAGAATTAGAAAAATTCTCAAGAAAGGAACCTGTAGCAATACCAAACTACCGTGACAATCCTTAGCGGTTATCTAGTCCAGTAACATCAAATCAGCACAACATAACTAAGGAGTGATAATTCAAACATTCTCAGTAAGGATCTTCACTAAACCAACAAGAAAAGATACTAAGGACTCTATATATGAGAACATATGTAACCTCTGTGACCTTATATAGCCTGAGGGTCTAATATATGCATATACCTAGGTCCCTTGGGACTACTCCTCATCTTGGTCCTTGAACTACAAGGCATAGCCTTGTCCTCTAGCAAGCTTGGCTTGCCAGCCTAACTAGTGATAAACCACCAGTTGAACCTCTCCCTTTTATGCTATATAGGGGTACTATGGTAAGACTATTGTAAACTAGGCCATAAAGACCTTCTAGATTAGGTGCACTAAGGTTTCACCTTGCAACCTCATGGCCAACAGCACGGCTAGGTTGCCAAGGGTTTTAAACCTTTCATCCAAGCAAGTGGTACTTAGTTGTGATCTTTTAAAAACTAGTTTCCTTGCTTATGGTAAAAGCAACTATAAAACTCAAGGCAACTTTAGGAAACTCCTAGGTATTGAAGGAATTTTGAAAGACTCAGAGTACCCCCAGAATGCTTGGACCCCAAGGTGCCCTAAGAACCCCCTTAGATCTTCCCCTAACCTCTCTAGCAAAATTGGAAAATTTCAGCCATTTTGCCTGCGCTGACGAGTCACCAACTGTGGCGACGCATTGCCATAGTTGATAATGAGCTGTTAATTTTTTTGGTAATAGTGATGTGTCACAGGTACTAGTGACAATTAGTGACCCATCGCCAATACCTGCGGCAACCGAGAAAATTTCCAATTTCATTGCTATGAACTCTGGGCACTTTCCAAACATGTCAAACGTGCATGGATAGCCTCCAAACTTCACATACATGTAAAACATGTTGCATAGATCACAACCAACTATCACAAGCCAACCTATGATGCATTATAACATCATTCCAATAATCACAAACCTCATAGTCCACCATGATTCAACCTTGCGCACTGACTAATGCTATTGCTAGAACAACTTGAATTCATCAAGCAAACTCATTCCAATAGAATCAATGAAGCTTGAAAACACAATTCTCTTACCTTAACTTCACCTCACAAGCAAGAAACAAGCAACCCCTTCTCAAGAACTCAAGTTCTACAAACCTCCACCCATTCCAAACAACTAGGGGTGCTACGACCACATAAAAATGGGAGAATTACAAGTGTGGCATAATGGCCAAAAGGCCATTATATTGTATAATTCTCTTCATAGTGAATGAAGTGTGAGGGGTGAAAGGTATAATGAACGCCTCCTTAAAAGTGTTCCAAGTTGGTAACTTGGCCCCTAAGAAAAGTCTTAAGCATTGCTTGTTTTTCAAGTAACCTATGGACCTTTTTGTAAGGTTTTGGAAATTCGGGTACATAATTGCAAACTCTCAACAAAGAGCTTTAGAGAGTTGTGGGAAGGATATGAATGGTATAAAAGTGCTATTGGATGTCCAAATTGCTCATGGGAGAGAAGTTTGGACAAAGGAAACACTAAAGGCATTGAGGACCTAAATGTCTTAGTGTAAACCTTAAGGTGTTCAAGGTTTTGACTTAACTCAAAGGGTGGAATTGTGGGGTTATACCACCATGGGGGAGGCCGCCAAGGCTTGGTAAATGGGTCAAAAATGTTGGGGCACATGTGTACCAATGATTTTAAGACAAGTAAACCATAATTAGTAAGAAGGAAAATGACATAAAGCAAGTTTAAGCTTGTTTAAGTGTGTTTTGTGCCCCTACGCTCATTTAAGGCCATTTAAATGGCCAATTCACTTATCTCTCTCCCATTTTTAGCCCCCTCCAACCCAAGAACATAGCCACACTTCCTCCATAGCCACCACACCTTCAAACTTGGGACTGATTGAAATTGAAGGCAAAAGGAAGCAATTGGAAGCAAACTAGAGCTATTGCTTGGATACTTCAAGGATCAAGCTTGATTTTTGGCCTACCCACTTTGGTAAGAGTTTTCTTGCTCTCATGGGTTGCTTTTTATATTTTCAAGCAACCATGGAGCTAGGGATAAGCTTGGAAGAGAGCCATGAGCTTGATGAACCAAGCTTAGTGAGGGGAGTGCAGTTATTGAAGGTTTTGTGACCTAGTGTGAAGTGCATAAAGATGGCAGTGAAATGAGGGTTTCTAGAGCCTAAAGTTAGTGCTAACTAGTGTTAAAATCCTCCTAAGACCAACAATTAGCTTGAGGAGAGCTTCCATAGTGAGTTATTTATGTTTATTACATGTTTTATGGACTAACATACAGTTATTGTTGCTGTTGCATTTCATGTGTTTGTTGGTTGTGAATGGCTGCTGCATTTGGTTTCTATATCTTGTATATATGCATTGTGGTTTTTTTGTTTTAGTGTCTTTGGATGAAGGTTTTAATGATGGTCACATTGCCTATTGAATCCAAGTGTTACCCTTACTAAGTTTCTCAATTAAACTTACTCCCCATAATTGTGCCATTTCAGGTCTAGCTGAAAGATCACCTTCAAACTTACCTTTGCAGTTTGATTTTTTCCTTGATTTTTTAGTTAGTTGAGCATCCATATGTCTAGTTGTGATATGTGAATTTTAGTGATTTTACGAGCACGTTTGGTATTTTTAATGGTGGTACTTACTATGTTGTGTAACAGCTATCCAGCATCCTATTCTAGAGTCCATTGTGTCTCAGACACTCCTGTAACCTAGGGTGCGTATTTAGCTTAGTTTAAGACCATTTTTAGTGCATGTAGTGTATGTAAAATGAGACAAGTATGTCAACATTTGAGTAATGTTTTGACTAGGTATGTCATGTGGTACAAAGTTGCTTAAGTGTGAATGATAGGCTGCTTACTTGTAAATTCTGTTTTGGCCACATATAGTTGCTATATGCAAGATCATGTAATTCCCATATGTAATGGACATATATGGGGTAGCTTTGGAGGGCATTCCCTTTGTGAATGAAGTGTTTGCACACTTATGAAATTTTTTATGGGCAAAATGGTCATAAAGTGACTAGAATTTTGACTTTGTACTTAAAGTTCTATATCGCCCTGTGTAGAAAGAATCCTAGTATTAAATTTTGAGCACACCTAGAGCACATCAAGAGGGTGAATGGAGATCTAGAATTTCTAAATTTGGAGCCCTGTAGCCAAAGATATGATGTTGCAAATTTGGCTAAGTTACTGTTCATTTGGTCAGAATTTTGTAAGCAACTTCAAAAATCCATAACTTGGTCCATAGGTGGGCTATTGATGTAAAACAAAATTCCTTGGTTTGCTATAAGTCTATACTTGATAATGGAGTGAAGAAAATAATGGGGTGCATGGCTAGAATGGTACATTTTATTAGTGGAAGTTACAAGTGGAGTGGCTGGCCACTAGAAGTTAAGAAGATTGCCTAATGTGTGGTAGCCAAGATTAAGGCTTGTGCCAGTGTTTTCCTTCTTTGCTGCCATGGTGTACATGAAATGTGAATTTGTGTGTGATGGTTAGACCAATATGCATGTGTTTACATAGTGCCCATTAGGGCCACTGGGGTATGTACACCAAGGGTATTGTTCTGATGGCCTACAAAACATTACCAATGCTGGGAGTCTAAATGCACAATTTTGGCACCATAATTGGACTACCCAGGAGTGGGTAACAGAATTTGGTGTCAGAGTGTTGTTTGTACATGTGCATACCATATTGTTGCATTGCATGCATCTACATACACAAACTCAGTTTGGTCAGCTGCTAGTGTCAAGTACCATTGAAATACCTATGATCTTTATATGTGCTCTATAATGGATCATCAATGTAGGAAGTAAACATGGTTGTCACAAGGAGAGGGAAACCACCTTGAAAGTCTCCTATTGATTCTGGGCAACAAAAAAATGGACAGAATAGAGGTAATCAGAGGCAACATGGGGTACCAAACCCTGATGTGCCTCAGGTTTAGTAGAGGTTAAGAGGAACTTAGCTCTAATCAGTGAAAACTTAATGAGGCTGAATCAAGCACAACAGTAGGGAGTCCCAGTAGCATAGGCAAAGGCATTTCAGGATCCATAGTAGTAACCAGAAGAGAATACTAGGATCACATTTGAATATGTTAATTCTGGAAGCTTAGAAGACACAGATGATGAGACCATTGAGGAGGAAGATGAGGATAGGAGAAATCCATGAGGATGAAGTTTAAGGTCTAAGATTGGTTAGGTATCCAGGACCAATGCCTCAGTCTATGACCATTCCTCCACTAGAAATGAGATTGAGGATGGCCATGAGAGAAGATCCAGGAGAATCCAGAGAGATCATAGAGAGTATCACAATATAGAGGGCCCTCACAAATCCAGGAGACACAAATCTAAGGATCTAGAAGGCCTTGATGAAGTTAGACTGTTGGAGAGGTTCTAGGGCCTAAGTCCTCCATAGTTTGATGGAAGAGCTAGGCCAGAGAGAGCTAAGGAGTGGTTAATCTTCACTAAAAAAAATTTTGAGAGGATGCCACTTAGCTCCACCAAAAGAATGTCACTGGCAACCTATAATCTTGTAGGCAGTGCAGAGGTATGGTGGAGGAGCACCAGTGATATATATATTATCCAAAAGGGTAGAAGGCCAGGAGAAGACATGGAAATGACTTTGCCAGTGTTCACCTAGTTGTTTCGGGAGCAATACATTAGTATGCTATCAAGGATATGAAGCAAGCTAAATTTGATACTTTAAGGCTGGACAACCTCAGTGTCCTAGAGTATAAGCACAAATTCAATCAATTGGTGAGATATGTTCCTAAGAATCATGGACTGGAGGAGTTCAAGGCCAAAAGATTTGTCAGAGGCTTAAAGTTAGACATTAGAAAGGCTGTTAGACCTTTTGGAGCAGTTACATACTATGAAGTAGTGCAAAATGCTCTATTAGTAAAGCAAGAGGAGTATGAAACTAAGTACTTTCCCAGTGGATGAGGGAAAAGTAGCCTGACAGGAGGCAAACAAAACAAGCTACCATATGGAAGGGGAATTGCCAAGAATTCTCATCTTGGTGGTGAAAGCAAGGTTAAAGAAAAGTTCCCTGGCCTAAAGTACCCTAAATGCAAGAATTTTCATGGAAAGAAACCTTGCTATTTTGACACCCAAGAGTTTCTAAGATGTGGATCTATGGATCATTGGATCAAAGACTAGCTATAGGCTCAAAGGAGGCTAGAAGACTAAGGTCTAGTAAGGCCTATTGGGGCAGGATCTAGAGGGGGCTCACCTAGGGAGGGGCAGCAAAGGCTAGTTCCTCCAGTGCCTTGGCCTCCAGTGCGGAGAGCTGGCAAAGTCTTCTAAGTGGAGAGGCCAGAGACATCATAGTGGGAGGAGCACTAAGGGTAATAATTACCTTAATGGTATGCCTATTAGTGTTTTGTTTGATTCTAGTGCATCTGTGTCTATAGTGGCTAGGAAATTTGTTAATGTCATGAAATTGACTACTAAAATCATGCCTAGGATATCTTTAGTGAAAACAGCAAGTAGTCAATATCTTTTCACTAATGACCTAGCTAAGGATTATGAGCTAGTAGTAGGAAAGACTAAGGTTATGAGTAGTCTGCTAGTGTTGGACATTCCTAAGTATGATTTAGTGCTGGGTATGAATTGGCTTGCTATGCATAACATAAGAATTGATTATGCTAAGAGGGAAATCACAATTGCCTGATGGTAAAGTGCATGCATTAGTGAATTATAAGGAATTATTGTATGAAATGCATGGCATGGAGCTAGAGGTACTAGATGAGATACCTGTGATTTCTGAGCAAGATTACTGTTATGCATTGAATCTATCGCATTGTGATAAGGAAGTGGACAGAATACCTGTCATGAGAGACTTTCCACAAGTCTTTCCTAAAGACCTGCCATGTATTCCTCCAGTAAGGGAAATTGAGTTTGAGATTAAGTTACAACTAGAAGCAAGGCCAATATCCATACCTCCTTACAGAATGCCAATCACAGAGATGAATGAGCTGAAGAAACAACTTGATGAACTTCTTGAAAAAGGGTAGTGTTTCACCGTGGGGTGTTCCAGTGCTGTTTGTGAAGAAGAATGATGGATCATTGAGATTATGCATTGACTACATAAAGCTCAATGCAGTGACTATCAAGAACAAGTATCCACTCCCTAGGATTGAGGATTCGTTTGATCAACTCAAGGGAGCTAAGATCTTCTCCAAGATAGATTTAAGATTTGGATACTTCCAGTTGAGATTAAAGGAAAAGGTCATTCCTAAGACTACATTTAGGACCAGATATGGGCATTATGAGTACGCAGTCGTGCATTTGGTTTGACTAATGCCCCAGCTGCTTTCATGGACTTGATGAACAGGGTGTTCAGACCACGTCTGGACAAATTTGTGGTTGTGTTCGTTGATGACATCTTAGTGTATTCCATGGACGAAAATGAACCTGAACATCATTTGAAGATTGTCCTAAAGACTCTATTGGAACATCATCTTTATGCTAAGTTATCCAAGTGTGAATTCTAGATAAGGGAAGTGTCTTTCCTAGGACACATCATAGATGCACAAGGCCTAAAGGAAAATCTTGGAAAGGTCAAGGCAGTGCAAGAATGGGAAAGACCAAAGACTGTAAAAGAAATTAGAAGTTTTCTAGGATTAGCTAGATACTACAGGAGATTTGTATTAGGCTTGTCAATGATTGCTTCAGTTCTTACTCATCTGACCAAGACGGGTCAAAGATTTGAGTGGACTGAAAAGTGTGAAAAGAGTTTCCAGGAGCTCAGGAAGAGGTTGATTGAAGCTCCAGTATTGATTCTTCCTAATCCGAGTAAGGATTACTATATTTGAAGGACCGAATCTATATGCCTAAAGGAGCAAAGCTCATGGATGAAATACTCGAAAAAGCTCACACAAGCAAGTTGAACATCCATCCAGGAAGTGAGAAAATGTATACAGACTTGAAGATCACTTCTGGTGGCCAAATATGAAGAGAGACATGGCTACTTATGTCTCCACATGTGATACATGCCAAAGGATAAAGGTAGAGCACCAGAAGCCAGCTGGTACCCTATAAATTCTACCTATACCAGCGAGGAAGTGGGGCAACATAAACATGGATTTTTTGACTAGGTTGCCTATGATTAGATTAAGGCATGATACAATCTGTGTCATTATGGATAGGTTAACCAAATGTGCCCACTTCTTATCTATGAAATTGTTACGGCCCTTTTAGTGGGAAGCATGTTTAAGGCAGGTAAAGTGTTCTAAATTAAGTTTAGAACCTTAATTCAAGTTTACATAGCAAGAATAGAGAAGTTTAGCAAAGTTCACCAAGTTTTGAGAAAAATAAGGCACTAAACGAAGTTCAGGGCCAAAATGGTAATTTTGCATCCTGAATAGCTAGGATGAGTCCCAAGTGTTTTCAAATGAATTTATAAAAAACTTAACTTTCAACCTTAACTCAAACTTGAAGAATAAACACGAATTTAATTAAGAATGACCAAGTTACAAAGAATTTGTAACAAGCTTAATACTTTGATGGCTTTGGGGTTAAGTGAGGGTTTAAGAAAGGAAAGTGAGGCTATGGTTGCCATAATCTCGTTTCCAGCCTTTTCACCCTCAATTTGCTCTCAAATTAAGCTTGGAATCAAGTGTTCTTGGTGTCAAAAGGTGTAATTCAAAGTATATAACCTAGGAGGAGTGCATTTCAAGCTTTAAACCATGATTTTGAAGCTTGGAAGGGTGTTTTTCCATATCCCCTATTTTTTAGCAAGGTAAGTAATGTGTTCTTGATTGAATTCATGTTATTTACTTGGTTTGGAGCTTGGGTTTTGGTTAGAGAGTGAAGTTTTGGTGATTGGTGCCTTTGTTTTTTATTGGAACTTGTGTAGAACTTTGGTGAGCTTGGTTGATTGAAAAGGAGATTGATTCTTGCTTATTACTTGGAGTTGAGGTAAGGGAGTTATGTTTTCAAATTCAATTAATGCTATTGGCTTGAGTTTGCTTGAAGGAATTGAGCGATTCTAGCAATAGCATTAGTTAAAGGTTTTGGTTGAATCATGATGGACTAGGAGATTTGGGAGGATTGAATTGATGTTACAAGATATCATAGATTGGCTTGTGGTAGTTGGTTGTGATCTATGCAACATGTTCTATGTGTATATGAAATTTGGAGGCATTCCAAGTATGTTTGATATGTGTAGGAAGTGTCCAAAGTTCATAGCAGCAAAACCGGAGTTTTCTGGGCATTTTACAGGTTTGGCGACATGTTGCCAATCCCCATGAGTTCCCACGACATGTCGCCAAGACCTCAAAAAATTGGCAGAACGTCGACAACTGTGGCGACGCGTCGCCAAGATAGCATTTGACACCCGGTTTTGTTTTTGGCATAACTTTTTGCTCCAGTGTCCAATTGATGTGATTCAAGATTCCACGCGAAGCTAAGAGGGAGTACTATCACCTCTATGTTTTAAAAACACTTAAAATGCCCCAGTTTTATATTTATATTAACTCAAAGTGAAGGCATGTTTTAAAGAAAACTATGTTGCAATGATCACAACAAGGTATTACTAGCCCAGGTGAGAGGTTAGAACCCTTGGCAACCTAGCCGTGCCATAGCCACAAGGTTGAAAGGTGAAACCTTGTTCATCTAGTCTACAAGGAGGTCTTATGGCCTAGTCTACAAAACTTCCATCATGATTCCCCTGCATAACAACTAAGGGAAGGCTATATGATTGCGTCAATAAGCTACGTCTTACTAGGAGTGAGTTAGTGGGCAGAATTGGCTAGGCACGGAGTGATGCCCCAGGAGGAGTACTAGTTTGAGGAGAAGTCTTAAAGGCCTAGTTATATGTGCATATAACAGACCCTTATGCTGTGTGAGCTCGCAGCAAGTTTACATATGTTCATCATATGTCCAGTCCTAGTAATTTTCTTGCAGGTACATTGAAGACCCCTTACTGAGAATTATCGAATTCTCTCACCCTAATTTTGTTAAGCAAAGACTGAAGTTGTTGGGCCGGGTAATCATTGAGGATTATCGGGGTATTGCTCTTTTGTGTGTACAGGTATGGCACTTGAGAATCTTTATGATTCTAGTCTACATGGGTACTTGTTGGTTAACTAACAGTACTAACTAGTGTCTTCCTTTGGCTGCAGAGCCTAGTAGCACTTGGACAAGGGCTTTTGAGACTCGCCACTAGGACGTGTATCCAAGGTGGGAGTTATGTCGAGAAGATCTCAGTAAAGGCTTGTATTTATACAATACACTTAGCTGCCTCCATAAACTATGTTTTGAGGAGTCCTAGACTCTAGGATTGCTCTTGGGTGAGGGCATTAGCCTACTTTATGTATGAATGTTCTCACAATTTGTTATGTGTAGTAAACTCACACAAATGTTGATTTTGTATGCTTTGGCTATTTGTACTTAGTTTTTATGAAATTACTTGGCCAAGTTAATGTTTTATGGTTTTAATAAACCAAGTCAAAGCATGAAAAACATGCATATTGCATATTCTAGGATAATCAACTAGTATCATGAGATTTAATCTGCACACATACACAACTAGCCAATTGCAATCCACCGTGAGACCAGCTCTCACAGGGCTTTCTGGGCAGGGGCCAAGGACGGTCATGTCAGAAACTCATAGACTCCTTGGAGAAGTTAGCTCGGATGTATGTCCAGGGGATAGTGAGACTACCTGGAGTGCGAAACTCTATCGTATCTAATAGGGATCCAAAATTTATAGCTTGGTTTTGGAGTGCTTTTCATAAAGCACTAGGAACCAAAATCCACCTTAGTACTGCTTACCACCCTTAGACTGATGGGCAAACTGAAAGGGTGATACAAATATTGGAAGACATGCTCAGGAGCTATGTGTTGGATTTCAAAGGTGAATGGGACCAACACTTGCCATTGGTGGAATTTTCATGTAACAATAGTTACCAAAGCACCATTTCCATGGCATCTTATGAAGCATTATATGGAAGAAGGTGCATGACACCCCATTGTTGGGTGGAAGCCTCAGAGAGGCTAGAGTTGGGTCCTGAAATTATTGAAGAGACTACTTCCAAAATCAAGAAACTTCAGGAGAGATTAAAGGCAGCCAATGAAAGGACCATAGCCTATGTGAACAAAAGAGAGAGAGACTTGCAATTTGAGGTTCGTGACAATGTTTGATTGAAAGTTCCACCAACCAAAGGCACTGTTAGAATTGGTAGAACAACGAAGTTAGCTCCAAGATATATCGGTCCTTATGAGATATTGGATAGAGTTAGCAAGGTAGCATGCTAGTTAGCTCTACCGCCAATCATGTCAAGTGTTCATAATATTTTTCACATAAGTATGCTTAAGAAGTGTCTATTAGATGCAAAGCATGCTATTATAGTGGAAGACATACAATTGGAACCTAACTTCACATATGAAGAAAAACCTATAGCTATCTTAGCTAAGGATACCAGAAGGTTAAGAAACAAACGTATTCCCATGGTTAAAGTTCAGTGGTCACACCACTCTGAAATAGAAGCAACATGGGAAACTGAAAAAGACCTTATAGAAAGGTATCCTGAAGAATACCCGAAGCTAAAGGCTATTTTGGAGGACCAAAATTTTTAAGGGGGGCAGGATTGTTACCACCACACAAAAATGGGAGAATTACAAGTGTGGCATAATAGCCAAAAGGCCATTATATTGTGTAATTCTCTTCATAGTGATTGAAGTGTGAGGGGTAAAAGGTATAATGAACACCTCCTTAAAATTGTTCCAAGTTGGTAACTTGGCCCCCAAGAAAATCCTTATGGATTGCTTGTTTTTCAAGTAACCTATGGACCTTTTTGTAAGGTTTTGGAAATTTGGGTACTTAGTTGCAAACTCTCAAGAAAGAGATTTAAAGAGTTATGGGAAGGATATGAATGGTATAAATGTGCTATTGGAGGGCCAATTTTCTCATGGGAGACAAGTTTTGACAAAGGAAACACGAAATGCATTAAGGACCTAAATGTCTTAGTGTAAACCTTAAGGTGTTCAAGCTTTTGACTTAAGTCAAAGGGTGGAATTGTAGGGCTATCCCACGATGGGGGAGGCATCCAAGGCTTGGTAAATGGGTTAGAAATGTTGGGCACATGTGTACCAATGAGGTTAGGACAAATAAACCATAATTAGTAAGAAGGGAAATGACAAAAAGCAAGGTTAAGCTTATTTAGGTGTGTTTTGTGCCCTTAAGCTCATTTAAGGCCATTTAAGTGGTCAATTACTTATCTCTCTCCCATTCTTGGTCCCCTCTAGCCCAAGAACATAGCCACACTTCCTCCATAGCCACCACACCTTCAAACTTGCAATTGATTGAAACTGAAGGCAAAGGGAAGCAATTGGAAGCAAACTAGAGCTATTGCTTGGGTACTTCAAGGATGAAGCTTGATTTTTGACCTACCCACTTTGGTAAGGGTTCTCCACCTATCATGGATTTTTTTCTATATTTTCAAGCAATGATCGAGCTAGGGCTAAGCTTGGAAGAGAGCCATGAGCCTAATAAACCAAGCTTAGTGAAGGGAGCGCACTTATTGAAGGTTTTGTGACCTAGTGTGAAGTGAACAAAGATGGCAGTGAAATGAGGGTTTCTAGAGTCCAAAGTTAGTACTAACTAATGTTAAAATCCTCCTAAGACCAAGCATTAGCTTAAGGAGGGTTGCCATAGTGATTTATTTATGTTTATTACATGTTTTATGAACTAACCTATGGTTATTGTTGCTGCTGCATTTCATGTGTTTGTTGGTTTTGAATGGCTACTGCATTTGGTTGTTATATCTTATCTATATGCATTGTGGTTTTTATGTTTTAGTGTCTTTGGATGCAGGTTTTAATGATGGTCACATTGCCTATTGAATCCAAGTGTTACCTTTAGTAAGTTTCTCAATGAAACTTACTCTCCTTAATTGTGCCATTTCAGGTCCAGTTGAAAGATCACCTTCAACTAACCATTTTGGTTTGATTTTTGCCCTAAATTTTTAGGTACTTGAACTTCCATATGTCTAGTTGTGATATGGAAAGTTTGGTAATTTTAGGAGCACATTTGATATTTTTAATGGTGGTGCTTATTGTGTTATGCAGCAGCTGTCCAGCATCCTGTTCTGGAGTCCATTAGGCCTCACTCACCCCTGTAACCTAGAGTGTGTATTTAGCTGAGTTAAATCCATTTTGTAGTGCATGTATACATTTACATGTAGTGTATGTAAAATGAGGCAAGTATGTGAACATTTTAGTAATGTTTTGGCTATGTATGTGATGTGGTGCAAAGCTAACTAGTGTGAATGATAGGCTGCTTACTTGTAAATTCTATTTTGGTGACATAAAGTTCCTACATGCAAGAGCATGTAATTCATATGTGTAATGAACATATATTGGGTAGCTTTGGAGGGCTTTCCCTTCTTGAATGAAGTGTTTGCACAATTATGAAATTTTATATGGGCAAAATAGTCATAAAATGACCAGAATTTTGACTCTGTACTTAAAGTTCTATATCTCCCTGTGTAGAAAGAATCCTAGTATTAAATTTTTTCCAAACCTAGAGCACATCTAGAGGTTGAACTGGGATTTGGAATTTCTAAATTTGGAGCCTTGTTGCCAACGATATGACGTTGCAAATTTGGCTAAGTTATTGTTCATTTGGTCAGAATTTTGTAACCAACTTAAAAAATCCATAACTTGGCCCATAGGTGGGCTATTGTCGTGAAAAAAATTCCCTAGTTTGCTCTAAGCCTTTATTTGATAATAGAGCAAACAAAACTGGGGAATACATGGGTAGAATGATACAATTTATTAGTTGAAGTTACAGGCGCAGTGGTTGGTCAGTAGAACTTAAGAAGATTGCCTAATGTGTGGTAGCCAAGATTAAGACTTGTGCTAGTTTTTTCCTTCTTTACTGCCATGGTGTGAATGAAATGTGAATATGTATGTGATGGTTTAACTAATATGCATGTGTTTACATAATGCCCAAGAGGGCCACTTGGGTATGCACACTAAGGGTAGTGTTTTGATGGCCTACAGAACATTAACAATCCTCGGAGTCTAAATGCACAATTTTAGCACCATAATTGGACTACCCAAGAGTGGGTAACAAGGGGCACTAGGGTCAAGGAGGAACTAGGGTTTAAGCAGCAAATATGGCATCCTCCTTCACTTTACCAAATTTTATAACCTCCTAACTAAGAAGCCATCCAAGACTTTAAAAAGTTACAAATAAGTCCTGATGCAAACCCCAATGGTATAAAGATCATGAAACACGCACAAGATGTTTTTTAAGCTCCACAAGACATCAAAGAGATTGGATTTGACCCCCACTTGTAATCAACCTATGATTAGAAACAAGAAGTATAAGAAAACCAAGAACACAAGCAACTTGTGCACCAATCTAGTCCACAAAGAACCAAAGAGAATTCTCTCCAAAGTAGGAATATTATTTCAATTGAAAAGCTATGTTTTAAAACCATAATATATGCCTATTTATAGGCCTAAACTAGGGTAAAAACTCATCAAAATTTACAGCCCAAGTCGCATGGGAAACCTAGGTACAAAAGACTTAAGAAAGCTAGTCAAACTAGGATTCCAACACCCTTTTAACACATGTTTATGGTGTGCAGCAAATTCCCTTTATCCTAAGTGACCTGAATCACTTCCATGGCTCTAATAACATCCTAAATAATTTAAATAATCAGGAAAATAAATAAAATAAACTGAAAACACAAGTTTGGCCCTAAAAACCCCAAAATGGTCTTCTCCGGTGCACTTATGGGCTATTTAGGGTTTCTGCTTGTGTCTTCAACTTCAAGCTGAAATTTGACCTTGATGCAGCCATGATTTTTCAAAATGCAAAGCATAAAAGTTGCAGATCTCTTTCTTATTTTCAACAAGATGTCTGAATCATGCAAAACGGACATCTAAAGCCAAATATATGCCCAAAATACCGAAACTACTTCCAAACCAGTGATGACTCACAAATCACGAATTTGAAGCTAAATTTGACCCCCTTAACGTGAAAATTGGGTTTTATGGTCTGCATATGATTTGTAGCTCCCGATGTTAGCTTTCCAATGAATCCAGAATCACTCAATTTCGATCTATTTAGCTCAAGATATGATTTTTATACCAGAATATCGATAATCTATCAAAATCCAAGCTTGGCCATCATCTCCATATGATTCCTTGCATGTTCTAGTAGCTCCTTGCAAAATTCCAAGCCCATTCTCCAAAAAAAAACTTGAGACAAAAGCTTGAAGAGCACTAGTGAGCTTGTTAAGCTTCTTTCTTGTCAATGGTCCACTAGTTATCTTCAATGGATCCTTGCCATCCTTGGTTGTGCCTTCTTTGATCATATCAACTCCCCTCTCCTTAGAAGGATTCATCCTCGAATCAAAACGTACATTAGAAAATGGAATTGAATTAATAAGGATGAAATAATCAGCACATAAGCACTTACCTTTGACATAAGCACCAATAGCATAGAATGCTTGTCTATGGAGCTTTAATCTTGTGAAAAACCTGAACCAATATCTAAATGCAATGATAATTTTGATACCTCTAGGTTCAAAAACAAAGTTAGAAGCAATTAGCACAAAAAATTTGAAAGTTTGCACAATTTTCATCTTAACTCCAGGAATAACTTTCATTGCCTTTGCCATTTGAAAAACATTACTCTCATAGCAAGGAAAAGTGTAGGAAGAATTTACCTCAAGGATGCTATATGCACTAAAAAAAAATGGAACTAAACTCACATAAGTGTCAAGGTCATGAAAAGCACAAGTTATGCATGCCAAAACAATAGTTTGTGTAAGCCATTCAAATAAACAAGAATTGAACACAATGTGGCCTATAAAAATAACAAAAGTAGGATGCATGAATTTCATAAAAATCCTAAGCATTTTAAATGAAACAAGATCAAACTTATTTTTATATGTATATGCACCACAATGCATGAAATTTGTGAATGGGATGTGACACAAAACAAAGGACTCAACATACTTCCTTAAAAGGCTGAATTTGAAACCAGAATTTTCACTCAAAATAAATACTTTTAAGTTCGGACATAAAGCAAAAATATCATGGCTCAAAAGTTTGTGTAATGCATGTGTCATGAAAAAAAGATACTTGCTGAAAACTAAAGATTGCACACAAAAATGGGCTGAACATGAATGGAAATCAAAGAAGTATGTAATGCATGGATAACAACCAATTTATGCATGAAAAATTCCAAAGAAGTAGATTTAACTTGACACAGAACAAACCAATGTGAAATGGATGCAAAACTAACAAATTCAAAAACAAAAGACACCAAAATAGATATTTCTCTAAAGAAACTCATGGAATTCAAAAGATGATTTGACAAAACCAAAGAATTAGAAAGCATATTTTTTCAAATTTTCATGCTTACTTCCTTCTCTTAATCTAGTTTCATGAAAATCATTTGTCAAAATAGCATTGCAAGCAAACAAACATTGTTTGAGATTTTCATGCAAAACCACATCAAATCTAGGTCTAGAGAAGAAATTCATTACAGTGGTTGGAATAAGTCTCCGTGTATCTTCCTTAGGAACCATAAAATTTTTACCTTTGCACTCAATGACTTCAGGTGGAGTTGCAACATTGTCTTTCCCTTGAACCATAGAGTAAGAAACAATGTTAGGCAAACTTTTGCTTATTAAATCACTTGGACTTACCTCAAATTGTTCCTTCTCAACCTCCTTTGTTGGTTTGATGCATGGGACATGACTTGGAATGTTGGGAACACCAACTTCTTGGATGGGCAGCAACTTACTTAATTCTTGTAGCTCATCTCCACTTAAGTCCTAAAAAGAAGACAACACAACACTAGAAGAAGACTTCATTGTGTTAGATGAAAGTATGGCTTTTCTGTAAGTCTTTCTCTTCACTTAACTTGGGTTCATTGCACTCTTGTCTTTTCTCAACTTTGCACTCAATTTCTTCTCTTGGGAACTCTCCACTATTCTTGCCCTCATGTTCATTCTTCTCACTTAATCTCTCAGTTGTTCTCTCGGCTTTCCCCTCATCACTCTTGCCCTCAACTTTCCCTTCTTTTTCTTTTTTCTCAACCTCACCTTGAAGCTTTCTTTGATCCCCCAAGACATCTTGTCATGAAATTGGGTCAAGCATGATTGAGTTTTCTAATTGAGGCAGAGATAAGCCTTCTTTTGTGGCCTCCACTTTTGGCTTGGGTACTTTTTTCACATCCTTGCCCCATGCTCCTCTTCATGTGGAAATTCCTCCTTGAGTCATCTTGGATACCTTGGACCTTTTGATGATCCTCTCAGCCTTAGTGGCATGATGAAGCAAACCCTCCATGTTGACGTAAGGCACCATCTCCACTTTGTTGGCAATCTCAGGATTGAGACCGTTAATGAATCTAGCAATGGTGGTCTCCTCATCCTCCATGATGTTAGCTCAGGTCAAGGTTATCTCCAAGTCTTTATGGTAGTCCTCTACACTCTTTTGGCCTTGCACTAGCTTTTCAAGCTTGAGGCGTTGATCTTTAGTATAGTGGCTAGGCACAAATCTCCTCCTCATCAAGGCTTTAAGGGCTCTCCATGTTTGTATGGGCTCCTCCTCATATATTCTCCTAGAAGTAACATCCTAACTCCATCATACAAGAGCATAATCAATGAACTTTAGGGTAGCCAACTGAACCTTCTTTCCCTTGGAGTAATGATGGCAATCAAGTACCATCTCAATCTTTTGCTCCCATTCCCAATATGCATCAAGATCACTCATCCCTTGGAAGGATGGAATGGTAAGCTTGATGGAGTTGAGATTGTTGTCCTCCCTTAGCTCACACCTCCCTGGAAACCCATGGTCATGCCAAACTCTTTCTTCCTCCTTAAGTTCTTCTCACCTTGGACCTCTTCTTGGTTGCAAGATGAGATTAGGTCTTCTTGGCAGCCATCCTCAATCCTCCCCAAAAGTCTATTGAGAGTTTCTTGAAGTTCTCTCATGGTTGGCTCCTCATTGTGTCTTACTTCCATCCTCCTATCCTCCTGGCCCTCCATACTCCTGAAATCAAAGATCTTCACACGCTCACCTCACATGTTTGACTCAAAGACGGAAGCTCAAAACACTCAATTTGTTAGTGAGAATATTTCTATTTAAAGAGTCCTCAAAAGTTCTAAGCAAACTGTCCTCAAAACACACAAGAAAACTTGAATTCTTGAAAACAATTTTGACTCCAAAAGAGGTGGGAAAAACAAGCTTTAAAAGAATCTAGGAAGCCCTTGCAATTGATGATCACAAGAACCGCAAAGAAAAGATTTTTGGCTCAAAACAATGGGATAGGGTTTGTAGGCACAAAAACTTTAACACTCGGTGCAAACTTCTTTTGCAAGCCCTTTTTCTTTTCTTTATTCTTTCTTTTCCTTTTCTTTTTTTCCCCTTTTTTTTTTGCTTGCTGTTTTGATACTAAAACAACTTCCTTCTTGAAGTTCCTTACTACAAAAGACAAAAGGTAGGTTTCTTTTTGGCTAGGACAAGAAACTATGAAAACATGCATAATTTGAAACAACTTTTTTGATACCAGAACTTGTTGAACTTGGATCCTTCTTTTCTTGGTGTTTTCTTGACTCTAGGATGCTATAAAAAATGAAAAAAAAGAGAGATTAATAGGGCTGGACATGAAATAGAAAGATAAGAAATAAACAAGAACAAACAAATTGAAATCGAGAACACAACGTAACACTAGTTGACTTCTTTTTGTTGTTTTTGGTTGTTTGATTGGAAACAAGGCTAGAAACAAAGAACACAGACCTGAAACAAGATGAAAAAGGATTAAAACATAGAATTAAAACATGAAATTATTGGAAAATTTTGAAACAAAAATGAAGAGAAACAAGAACACAAAGATATGTCCTTCAGATGGAACTTGTGGCTCTGATACCAATTGATACGAACCCTAATGGTATAAAGACCATGAAACATGCACAAGATGTTTCACAGGCTCCACAAGATATCAAAAAGACTAGATTTGAGCCCCCACCCCTAATCAACTTGTGATTAGAAACAAGAAGTATAAGAAAACCAAGAACACAAGCAACTTGTGCACCAAGGTAGTCCACAAATAACCAAAGAGAATTCTCTCCAAAGTAGCAATATTATTTTGGTTGAAAAGTTGTGTTTTAAAACCATACTATATGCCTATTTATAGGCCTAAACTAGGGTAAAAACTCAGCAAAATTCGCAGTCCAAGTCACATAGGAAACCTAGGTACAAAAGACTTAAGAAAACCTACTCAAACTAGGATTCCTACCCTTTTAACACATGTTTAAGGTGTGCAGCGAATTCCCTTTATCCTAAGTGACCTGAATCACTTCCATGGCCTTAATAACATCCTAAATAATTTAAATAATTAGGAAAATAATTAAAATAAACTGAAAATACAAGTTTGCCCCTAAAAACCCCAAAATGGTCTTCTCCGATGCACTTATGGGCTCTTTAGGGTTTCTGCTTATATCTTCAACTTCAAGCTAAAATTCGACCTTGATGCAGCCATGATTTCTCAAAATGCAAAGCATGAAAGTTGTATATCTCTTTCTTATCTTCAAAACGACACATGAATCACACAAAACGGACATCCAAAGACAAAGATATGCCCAAAATACCGAAACTACTTCTGAACTAGGGATGACTCACAAATCGCGACTTTGAAGCTAAATTTGACCCCCTTAACGTGCAAAATGGGTTTTATGGTCTTCATATGATTTGTATCTCCAGATGTTAGTTTTCCAATGAATCAAGAATCACTCAATTTTGAGCTATTTAGCTCAAGATTTGATTTTTATACCAGAATATCACAAATCTGTCAAAATCCAAGCTTGGCCATTATCTCTATATGATTCCTTGCATGTTCCAGCAGCTCCTTGCGAAATTCCAAGCCCATTCTCAAAAAAATAAAAATTCAAGTTTGAAGTGCACTAGTGAGCTCCTTATCCTTCTTTCTTGTCAATGGTCTGCTAGTTATCTTCTATGGATCATTGCCATCCTTGGTTGTGCCTTCCTTGATCATATCAAGTCCCCTCCTTTAGGTAACCTTAGTCAAACTTGGTCAAAGCTTGTTTATTTCAACTAATTTAGGGTAAAGTTAAAATTTAGGTTGTAAAAAACTCATTTTCAACACTTAGGACCTAGCTCGACTA
This sequence comes from Aquilaria sinensis, assembly GCA_005392925.1. Classification (NCBI taxonomy): domain Eukaryota; kingdom Viridiplantae; phylum Streptophyta; class Magnoliopsida; order Malvales; family Thymelaeaceae; genus Aquilaria; species Aquilaria sinensis. The sequence goes on along the minus strand of SMDT01000892.1, from coordinate 60,747 downwards.
TTTGGGATGCAAAATTACCATTTTGCCCCCGAAACTCATTTGGTGCCTTAATCTCCTCAGAACTTAGTGAACTTTGCTAAACATACACATTATTGCTAGCTGAATGTGAATTAAGGTAAAAAATTAAATTTCAAACACCTTACTTTCCTCAAGCAAGCCTTCAGACAGGAGAGCCATAACGTTCCCACCTATTTCTGGAATTTGGTCCGCCAAATTCCACTACAACTCTGGAAAAATACTAGAATATCTTTTCAACATATCTTGCTTCATCTCCTAGGTAGCTTCCTCTTCACTATGGTTTGACCAAAGGATCTTAACCATGGGAATCCACTTGGTTCGGAGTTTCTTGACTTGCTTATCAAGTATCTGAATGGGTTTTTCTTCATAGGTCAAGTCTTCCTGAATAGGTCCATTGAAGGGTTAACTACTTGTCCCAGTTCCATTGTGTATTTTGTCAGAAGACTAACGTGAAATGCATTATGCACTTAGGATAGGTTAGGTGGTAGCACCAACTGATAAGCAACCTTTCCTATCTTTTCCCAATCTTCATAGGGACAAAATATACCTAGGGGCAAACTTTCGCCTCCGCCCAAAATGTGTCACTCCTTTCATTGGCGACACTTTGAGAAGTACTTTGTCCCTAACTTCAAAACTTAAATCTTTTCTTCTTAGATTAGCGTATTTCGTCTGCCAGTCATTGGCTACTTTTGGCAACACGGCTATCCTTGGCCCCCTCCCAGGAGACCTATAAGAGCTGGTCTCACAGTGGATTGCAATTGGCTAGTTGTATATGTGTGCGAATTAAAACTTTGTGATGCTAGTTGATTAACCTAGAATATGCAAGATGCATGCTCTTCATGCTTTGACTTGGATTAACAAAAACCATAAAACATTGACTTGGCCAATAGATTTGAATAGGAAATAAGTTCAAATAGCCAAAGCATACAAAATCAACATTTGTATGAGTTTACTGCACATAACAACTGTGTGGGAGCATTCATACATAAAGTAGACTAATGCCCTCACCCAATAGCAACCTAGAGTCTAGGACTCCTCAAAACATAGACAATGGAGGCAACTAATAGTAGTGTATATACAAGCCTCAACTGAGATCTTCTTGAACTAACTCCCACCTTGGATGCAAGTCCCAGTGGCGAGTCACAAAAGTCCTTGTCCAAGTGCTACTAGGCTCTACAGCCAAAGGAAGAGTCTAGTTAGTACTGTTACTTGACCAACAAGTTACCCAAGTAAACTAGAATCATAAAGATTCTCAGGGGAAATACTTGCAACAAAACCTAACTACCATAATAACCCTCAATGGTTACCCGGTCCAACAACTTCAGAATCTGCACAACATAACTAGGGAGTGAGAACATAAACATTCTCAATAAGGGTCTTCATTGTACCTACAAGAAAATTACTAAGGACTCCACATATGAGAACATATGTATCCTACTATGAACTCATACACCCTGTGGGTCGGATATATGTACATATAACTAGGTCCCTTAAGACTTCTACTCATCCCAGTCCTAGAATTACAAGGCATAGCCTTGTCTTCTAGCAAGCTTAGCTTGCCAGCCTAACTTGTGATAAATCACCAGTTGAACCTCTCCCTTTTTATGTTATACAGGGGAATTATGGTGGCTCTATTGTAACTAGGCCGTAAAGACCTTGTAAACTAGGTGCACTAAGGTTTCACCTTGTAACCTCGTGGCTAATGGCACAGCTAGGTCGCCAAGGGTTCTAAACCTTTCACCCTAGCTAGTGATACTTAATTGTGATCTTTAGTAAACTAGTTTTCTTCCTAATGGTAAAAGTAACAATAAAACTTTAAAAAACTCAAGAAAGCTCCTAGGTCTCGAAGGACTTTTGAAAGTCTTGGAGTACCCCCGAAATGCTTAAACCCCAAGGTACCCTAAGAACCCCCTTAGGTCTCCCCTTAACCTTCCTAGCAAAACTTGGAAAATTTAGCCAACATATTTGTGGCGACGCATCACCACAGTTGGTAAAGTTCTACCAACTTTCTAGGATTAGCAACGCATCGTGGGCAATGGTACAAAATTGGTGATGTGTCGCCAATCTGCAAATCTGTAGAATTTTCACAGATTTTGCTGCTATGAACTTTGGACACTTACCAAACATATCAAACATGCTTGGTTAGCATCCAGACTTCACATACATGTAAAACATGTTGCATAGATCACAACCAACTATCAAAAGCCAATCTATGATGTATTATAACATCATTCCAATCATCACAAACCTCATAGTCCACCATGATTCAACCTTGCCCACTAAGTAATGCTATTGCTAGAATTACTCAAATTCATCAAGCAAACTCACCTTAATAACATTAATTGAACTTTAAAATACAACTCCCTTACCTCAACTCCAAGTAACAAGCAAGAATCAAGCGCTCTTCCAATCCACTAAGCTCACCAAAGCACCACTTAAGTTCCAAGCAAAACATAGGCACCAAACATCAAATTCTTGCTTTCTAACCAAAACCCCAGCTCCTAATCAACTAATAAACATGAATTCAATCAACTACACATTGGTTACCTTGTACTAAAAATAGGGGATGGGAGAAAATGTGCTTCCAAGCTCCAAAACCATGGTTTTATGCTTGAAATGAGCTCCCAATGGCCTATATACTTATGATGGCTTTTCTTTTCACCAAGAAACTTTGATTTCAAGCTTAATTGGATGGAAAAATGAGGGTGGAAAGGATAAACTCGGGTTTATGGCAGCCACCCCTCCACTTTACCCTCTTATAAACCATGGTTAACACTTGCGCCACCAAAGTATTAGACATGATACATTTAAGTCCCCATCTTTTGGTAACCTTAGCTGTTCTTGATTAATCCTTGTTTATTTCATCAAGTTTGGGTTAAAGTTAAAAGTTTGGTTATAAAAGCTTGTTTTAACCACTCAGGATCTGGCCTGACTATTCAGGCTGCAAAAATTACCATTTAGCCCCTGAATCTTATTTAGTGCCTTAACCTCCCTGAAACTTAGTGAACTTTGCAAAAGTTTCCTATTCTTGCTATGTAAACTTGAATTAAGGTTTCAAACTTGATTTAGAGCAATTTACCTTCTTCAGGCATGCTTCCCACTAGGAGAGCCATAACATTCTCCCCTCATTCTGGAATTTGGTCCCCCAAATTCCCTTACAACTCTGGAAAAACACTAGGATATCTTTTTAGTATATCCTGCTCCGTTTCCCAGGTAGCTTCCTCTTCACTATGGTTAGACCAAAGGATCTTAACCATCAGAATCTACTTAGTACGAAGTTTCTTGACTTGCCTATTAAGTATTTGAATGGGTTTCTCTTTGTAAGTCAAGTCTTCCCGAATGGGTACCATTGAAGGATTAACTACTTGTCCCAGATCCAAAGTGCATTTTTTGAGTAGACTAACATGAAACATGTTATGCACTTGGGATAGGTTAGGTGGTAACACCAACCGATAAGCAACTTTCCCTATTCATTCCAAAAGTTCATAGGGTCCAATGTACTTGGGGGCTAACTTACCCTTCTGCCCAAAATGGGCAACTCCTTTCATTATAGACACTTTAAGAAGTACTTTGTCCTCAACTTCAAAACTTAAATCTTTTTTTCTCAGATTTGTATACTTAGTTTGCCAGTTATTGGCTACCTTAATCTATTTCTGGATTAACTTGATCTTAGTTGTGGTATTAGCTATGATTTCAAGACTGATAACTACCCTATCTGTAGGATCTACCCAACAATGGGGTGTCATACAACGTCTTCCATACAAAGCCTCGTATGGTGCCATACTTATAATAGTTTGATGACTATTATTATACGCAAACTCAATGAGTGGTAGATGTTGATCCTAACAACCACTGAAATCAATAGCACACATACGTAACATAAGCTCCAAAGTCTGGATTACTCTCTTAGATTGCCCATCAGTTTGAGGATGGAAAGTGGTACTGAGAGTAACCTTGCTTCCCAATGCCTTTTGAAAGGCATTCCAAAATCGTGACACAAACCGAGAGTCTTTATTAGATATAATCTGATCTAGTATACAATGGAGTCTCACAATCTCCTTGAGATACAATTAAGCCAACTTTTCCAATGTATAAGTGATCTTGATAGGTATAAAGTGTGCCTACTTCATCAGCCAATCAACCATTACCCATATAGCATCATGCAGACTCCGAGTATTTCACAATCCTTCTAGGAAATCCATAGTAACAGACCCCTATTTCCTTACCGGAAGAGGTAAACTTTGAAGTGTACCTACTGGTTTTTTATGTCCAGGGGAGAATGTTGTAGCCCTTCTAGTGGGAAGGGCAATTGAGGAAGGTAAAGTGTTTTAAATTAAGTTTAGAACCTTAATTCAACTTTACATAGCAAGAATAGAGAAGTTTAGCAAAGTTCACTGAGTTCCGAGAAGAATAAAGCAATGAACGAAGTTCAAGGGCAAAATGGTAATTTTGCATCCTGAATAACCGAGACGAGTACCAAGTGTTTTAAAATGAATTTTTAGAACTTAAATTTTAAATTTCAACCTTAACTCAAACTTGAAAAATAGACAAGAATTTAATCAAGAATTACTAAGTTACAAAGATGGGGGACTTAATTGTATTAAGCTTAATACTTTGATGGCTTGTGTGTTAAGGGAGGGTTTAAAAAGGGGAAAGTGAGAGTGGCTGCCATATTTTCGTGTTCATCCCTTCCACTCTCATTTCACTGACACGACCGCCCGTGCCCTTGCCCAGGAAGCCCAATGAGAGTTGGTCTCATGGTGGATTGCAAATGGCTAGTTGTGTATGTCTGCGGATTAAATCTCATGATACTAGTTGATTAACCTAGAATATGCAATATGCATGCTCTTATGCTTTGACTTGGTTTATTAAAACCATAAAACATTAAAACATTAACTTGGCCAAGTAATTTCTACACAAAAATAAGTACAAATAGCCAAAGCATACAAAAATCAACGTTTGTGTGAGTTTACTACACATAACAACTTGTGAGAACATTCATACATAAAGTAGACTAATGCCCTCACCCAAGAGCAATCCTAGAGTCGAGGACTCCTCATAACATAGACTATGGAGGCAACTAAAATACTGTATAAATAAACAAGACTCTACTGAGATCTCTTTAACCTAACTCCCACCTTGGATACACGTCCCAGTGGCGAGTCTCAAAAGTCCTTTGCCAAGTGCTACTAGGCTCTGCAGCCAAAAGAAGATACTAGTTAGTACTGTTACTTGAGCAACAAGCCAACTAAGCACTTATGTAGGCAGAATCACAAGGATTTTCAACTGTAATACCTGTACACACAAAAGAGTACTACCTCATTCTCTGCATAACAAAACCAGGGAATGAGAATTCAACAATTCTCAGTAAGGGATCTTCAGTGTACCAGCAAGAAAATTACTAGGACTGCACATATGATGAACATATGTAAACTTGCTGCGAGCTCACACAGCATGAGGGTCTGATATATGCACATATAACTAGGCCATAAAGACCTCTCCTCAAACTAGTCCTCCTCATGGTGCATCACTCTGTGCCTAGCGAGTTCTGATCACTAACCCACTCCTAGCAAGCCGAAGCTTACTGGATGCAATCATGTAGCCTTCCCATAGTCGTTATGCAGGGGAATCATGGTGGAACTTTGTAGACTAGGCCGCAGGGCCTATTTGATGCAGACTAGATGAACAAGGTTTCACCTTGCAACCTCGTGGCTACGGCACGGCTAGGTTGCCAAGGGTTCTAAACCTCTCACCTGGGCTAGTAATACTTTGTTGTGATCATTGCAACATAGTTTCCTTTAAAACTTTCCTTCGCTTTAAGATCATATAAATCTAAAACTGGGGCATTTTAAGTGTTTTTCAAACCTTGAGGTGATAGTACTGCCTCTTAGCTTTGTGTGAAATCTTGAATCACCTTAATCGGACACCGGAGCGAAAAGTTATGCCAAAAACAAAACCAGGTGTCAAATGCTGTCTTGGCGACGCGTCGCCAACTGTGGTGACACGTCGCCACAGTTGTCGACGTTCTGCCAGTTTTCTAAGGTCTTGGTGATACATCATGGGAACTCGTGGGGATTGGCGACGCATCGCCAAACCTGCAAAATGCCCAGAAAAACTTTGATCTTGCTGCTATGAACTTTGGACACTTGCTACACATATCAAACATGCTTGGAATGCCTCCGAATTTCATATACACATAAAACATGTTGCATAGATCACAACCAACAATCACAAGCCAATTTATGATGTCTTGTAACATCAATCCAATCCTCCCAATTCCTCTAGTCCACCATAATTCAACCAAAACCTTTAACTAATGTCATAGCTAAAACCACTCAAATTCTTCAAGCAAACTCAAGCTATTCGAACTAAATGAACTTGAAAACATACTCCCCTTACCTCAACTCGAAGTAACAAGCAAGAATCAATCTCCTTTTCATTCAACCAAGCTCACCAAAGTTCTACACAAGTTCCAATAAAAAACAATGGCACCAAATATCAAAACTTCACTCTCTTACCGAAACCCAAGCTTCAAACTAACTAACAAACAAGAATTTAATCAAGAATTACTAAGTTACAAAGATGGGGGTCTTAATTGTATTAAGCTTAATACTTTGACGGCTTGTGTGTTAAGGAAGGGTTTAAGAAGGGGAAATTGAGAGTGGCTGCCATATTTTCGTGTTCATCCCTTCCACTCTCATTTCTCCACCCAATTCTCCTTGGAATCAAGAAATTCTTGGTGGAACAAGAGGTTATCAGAGGATATAAGCTAGGAGAAGGCAATTTCAAGCTAAAAACATGATTTTGAAGCTTGGAGGGGCGTTTTTCTACTTCCCCTATTTTTGAACGAGGTAAGGAATATGTTCTTGATTGAATTCATGTTTGTTAGTTAGTTTGAAGCTTGGGTTTTGGTTAGAGAGTTAAGTTTTGATGTTTGGTGCCATTGTTTTTTATTGGAACTTGTGTAGAACTTTGGTGAGCTTGGTTGAATGAAAAGGGGATTGATTCTTGCTTGTTACTTCGAGTTGAGGTAAAGGGAGTATGTTTTCAAGTTCATTTAATGGCAATAGCTTGAGTTTGCTTGAAGAATTCGAGTGGTTTTAGCTATGGCATTAGTTAAAGGTTTTGGTTGAATTATGGTGGACTAGAGGAATTGGGAGGATTGGATTGATGTTACAAGACATCATAGATTGGCTTGTGATAGTTGGTTGTGATCTATGCAACATGTTCTATGTGTATATGAAATTTAGAGGCATTTCAAGCATGTTTCATATGTGTAGCAAGTGTCCAAAGTTCATAGCAGCAAAACTGGAGTTTTTCTGGGCATTTTGCAGGTTTGGTGACACGTCGCCAATCCCCATGAGTTCCTACAACATGTCGCCAGGACCTCAGAAAACTGGCAGAACGTCGACAACTGTGGCGACGTGTCGCAAAGACAACATTTGACACCCGATTTTGTTTTTGGCATAACTTTTTGCTCTGGTGTCTGATTAAGGTGATTCAAGATTCCACACGAAGCTAAGAGGGAGTACTATCACCTAATTTTTTTTTAAAACTCTTAAAATGCCCTATTTTTAGATTTATATTAACTCAAAGTGAAGGCAAGTTTTAAAGGAAACTATGTTGCAATGATCACAACAAAGTATTACTAGCCCAGGTGAGAGGTTTAGAACCCTTGGCAACCTAGCCATGCCATAGCCATGAGGTTGCAAGGTGAAACCTTGTTCATCTAGTCCACATCAAAGAGGGCCTGCGGCCTAGTCTACAAAGTTCCACCATGATTCCCCTGCATAACGACTATGGGAAGGCTACATGATTGCATCCAGTAAGCTTTGGCTTGCTAGGAGCAGGTTAATGATCAGAACTCGCTAGGCATGGAGTGATGCACCACGAGGAGAGGACTTTATGGCCTAGTTATATGTGCATATATCAGACCTTCTTGCTGTGTGAGCTCACAGCAAGTTTATAGATGTTCATCATATGTCTAGAACTAGTAATTTTCTTGCAGGTACACTGAAGATCCCTTACTGAGAATTGTCGAAGTCTCACTCCCTGGTTTTGTTATGCAGAGACTGAGGTTGCTGGACCTGGTAATCATTGAGGATTATCTCAATAGTACTTTTTTATGTGTACAGGTATGACAGTTGAGAATCCTTGCGAGTCTAGTCTACATAAGTGCTTAGTTGGCTTGTTGGTCAAGTAACAGTACTAACTAGTATCTTCCTTTGGCTGCAGAGCCTAGTAGCACTTGGCAAAGAACTTTTGAGACTCGCCATTGGGACTTGTAGTCAAGCTAGGAGTTAGATTAAAGAGATCTTAGTAGAGTCTTGTATATTTATACAGTATTTTAGTTGCCTTCATAGTCTATGTTATGAGGAGTCGTCGACTTTAGGATTGCTCTTGGGTGAGGGCATTAGTCTACTTTATGTATGAATGTTCTCATGAGTTGTTATGTGTAGTAAACTCACACAAATGTTGATTTTTGTATGCTTTGGCTATTTGTACTTATTTTTGTGTAGAAATTACTTGGCCAAGTTAATGTTTTAATGTTTTATGGTTTTAATAAACCAAGTCAAAGCATAAGATTATGCATATTGCATATTCTAGGTTAATCAACTAGTATTATGAGATTTAATCCGCAGACATACACAACTAGCCAATTGCAATCCACCGTGAGACCAACTCACACAGGGCTTCCTGGGCAGGGGCACGGGTGGTCGTGTCAATTTTTGGTATTAGAGCTTAGGAATCATTTCATAGATATTGGAGGCTAAGACTGAGATCTAGTTTGGAAAGTCCAAGTGCTAGGAAGTTAGTACTGACCAACATCTGGGGAATGTTGTCTGGCTGTGGTTGTAGGTTGCTATGGTTGACACTAGGTTAGGAGCTTCAAGGGGAACTAGGGAACCTGGTGAAGGTTCTAGTGACCTAGTTATGGCAAGGCTGGATGAGATATCTAGGGTATTATAGGGGTTGACAGAGATTATGGCCCCAATGGCACAGGGTATGAACACCCTTGTCACTGAGATGTTCAGAGATTATGAGGACGGAGAAGCTGTTCAGGAGGATAATGACCTACATCACGAGCAGGAAAGGCATGCTGAGCAACAGCAACTGCCTAGGGCTCATGAACATAGAAATCAGGTTCATGAGGAAGAAGAGGAACCAGAAGTGATGGAGGCTCCAAGGAGGGGGGACACTCCACATTAGATGATATTGTTGGAGAAGTTTAAGACTGCTGATCCATCGAGCTTTGATGGGATAGGTGATCCTGACAGAGTAGAGGATTGGTTGTCCGGGATGAACAGACTTTTCACTTGTGGTGGTTATGAGTCAGAGCAGAAGATGACTTTGGTGCCTTTCTTTCTGAGAGGAAGGGCTAGTTTATGGTGGGATGATGTGATGGAGTTGTTGAGGCAAAGAAATGGTACTCGCCCAGAGCACAAGAAAAAGGTGCTCAAGTGGTCAGACTTCGAGAATAAGTTCAGACAGGAGTACATCAGTGAAGCTGCACAAGATCAGAGGAGGATCCAGTTAGAGAATCTGACACAGGGAGAGATGTCTGTGTGAGAATATGAGCAGCGTTACAATTCTCTCATCTGGTATGCTCTGTATATGATGGGCAATGATGAGTTGAAAGCTAAGAAGTTCTTCCAAGGTTTGAAGCCTATACTCAAGAGGTATATGGCGACAGTGGATATCAAGAGCTATCGCTAGGTGGTTCAGAAGGCGTTGGCCCTAGAAAGGGAATTTGAGGATTCCAGGACATCTAGCAAAAAGGTGGAGGTTGGACCAGCCAACTTAGGAAAAAGTGCCGGGAAGTGACCAATGGTGGAGAACCAAGGTCCATCCAAGAGAAGGAAGACGGGTTTATGTCCTAGATGCAAACGGTTTCATGGTGGAAGACCATGTACTCTGGGGACAGATGCTTGTAATATCTGTGGTCAGAGAGGGCATTGGGCGAGGGAATGCCCAAGGGCTTGACCGATGTCAGCTCCGCCCCGGAATTTACCCCCTGTACCCCTTGCCATAGGGAATCGGCCTGGTGTAGCCGTAGCAGCAGTTGAGCCGAGGGTTTTCGCCCTAACGAGTCAAGTGGCCAGAGAACCAGCTGCCGTTCAAGGTAATTTTACTTTTCAGAACGGTAGTGTTAGAGTGGTTTTTGATACGGAAGCTACTCTTTTAGTGATATCTTCTGCCTTGGTAGATAAGTTTAATTTGCAGCGAGAAGTCTTGGGTGAGTTGAGACTCATTAGGACTGCAGGAATGGGTTTTATTATGACTAGTGAAGTGGTTACTAGGTATCCCTTGCAGTTAGGTGATCATGATTTCTGCTGTGAGTTATGGGTGATAGGGTTGAGGTCTTATGACTTAGTGTTGGGAATGGATTGGCTAAGTAAGCATAAGGCAGAAATTGATTGTGCGAATCACTCAGTTGACATTACTGATGCTCAAGGAGATAGAGTGACTTGCACAGCAGGGTTGACATCTAGTGCTAAGAGTTTACAACTTAGACTTATGGATACCATCCCCATAATTGGTGAAGAAGAGTATTATTCGTTGAATGGAGTGGCTATAGAGGAGGAACTGGAGAGAATTCCTGTAGCTAATTAGTTTCCTAAGGTGTTTCCAGTAGAGTAACCTGGGTTACCACCTAGGAGGGATACTAAATTTGCAATCCATCTACAACCAGGGGTTGAGCCTATTTCCATACCACCTTATAGGATGTCAGCTCCTAAGATGGGTGAATTAAAGAAATAGTTGGAGGAACTGCTAAGGAAAGGCTTTATAAGGCCTAGTGTATCACCGTGGGGAGCTTCGGTGTTATTTGTGAAGAAGAAATATGGAACTTTCAGGTTGTGCATTGATTATAGGAAGTTGAATACAGCGACAATCAAGAATAAATATCCGCTTCCTAAAATTGATGATCTATTTGATAGACTCAGGGGAGCGAAGGTGTTTTCCAGGTTTGATCTTCGGTTTGGGTATTTTCAGATCAGAGTTAAGGAGGAAGATATTCTGAAGACTGCTTTCAGAATGAGGTATGGACATTATGAAGATACGGTTATGCCTTTTGGTGTGACGAATGCTCCAGCAGTATTTTTGGAAGCCATGAATTGGATCTTTAAGCCATTTTTGGATCAGTTTGTTGAAGTCTTCATCGATGATATTCTGGTATATTTCCAGTCTACATCAGAGCATGAGGGGCACCTTAGAATAGTTTTGCAAGTGCTGAAGGATAATCAGTACTATGCAAAGTTGTCTAAGTGTGAGGTTTGGTTCGAGAGGATTCAGTTTTTGGGGCATATCATAAGTGCTAAGGGTTTGTCAGTTGATCCTGAAAAAGTTCAAGTAGTAGTTTAGTGGAAGAGACCGACTACAGTTACCGAGGTCAGGAGTTTCTTGGGTTTGGCAGGTTACTACAGACATTTTATAAAGAATTTCTCTGTGATAGCTACACTGCTGACAGCATTGACCAAGAAGACTCAGAAGTTTGAGTGGACACCGAAGTGTGAAGAAGCTTATATGGAATTGAAGGAGAGATTGACTAGTGCACCTATACTTGTCTTCCCATATCCAAACAGAGCCTTTACAGTTTATACTGATGCATCTGGTTCCGGATTGGCATGTGTATTGATGCAGGACAGTCAGGTGATTGCTTATGGTTCGAGACAGCTGAGGCCTAATGAACTGAACTATCCTGTTCATGATCTTGAGCTGGCAGCAGTGAGTTTTTGCACGGAAGTTATGGAGGCATTATGTGATGGAAAGGTCATTCAGAATCTTCACCGATCGCAAGAGTTTGAAATATTTATTTACCCAGAAGGATTTGAATATGAGACAGCGGCGATGGATTGAATACATAAAAGATTATGTCTGTTCGATTGAGTACTGTGTTGGCAAGGGAAATGTGGTAGCAGATGCATTGAGTCGAAAATACACGGGAGTGATCTTATCTAAAGATCAAGCTACGGATTCCTCTAAAGGAGTATTGAGGGACTGTTTCTTAGCTTTACATGAATTATGGCAAAGTCAAGAAAAATCCCTAGTCTACATTTTGGAAATCTAGTCAGCTTGGTTTTTCAGAGTTAAAGAAGCCCAGATGAAAGATCCCTTGTTGAAGAAAATTTCAGGAGAAGCGAAACTTGGTACAATGAGGAAGGAATTTAGATACAAGGATGGAATATTGCATTATGAAGATCGTCTTTATGTACCGTATGTGGACAGACTTAGGCAGCAAGTCCTACAAGAGGCACATAGTAGCACTTTGAATATTCACCCTGGTGTTAATAAGATGTATCAAGACCTGAAGACACATTTTTGGTGGCCAGGATTGAAAAGGGATGTAAGAGGGCATGTGGCAAAGTGTTTGACATGTCAAATGGTTAAAGCTGAACATCATAAACCAGCAGGCACACTTCAGAGGTTACGTTTGCCAGTGAGGAAGTGGGGATCTGTTACTATGGATTTCCTAGTGGGGTTACCGAATACCCGGAGTCAGCATGATGCTATATGGGTAGTGGTTGATAGACTGATGAAGTTGGCACACTTTATACCAATCAGAATCACTTATACATTGGAAAAGTTGGCTCAGTTGTTTCTCAAGGAGATTGTGAGACTCCATGGGATACCGGATCATATTATATCTGACAGAGATCCTCGGTTTACATCACGATTTTGGAATGCTTTTCAAGAAGCATTGGGAAGTAAAGTTAGTCTCAGTACTACTTTTCATCCTCAGACTGATGGGCAATCTGAGAGAGTGATTCAGACTTTGGAGGATATGCTACGGATGTGTGCTATTGATTTCAGAGGTGATTAGGATCAGCATTTACCACTGATCGAATTTGCTTATAATAACAGTCATCAAACTGTTATTGGAATGGCACCATATAAAGCCTTGTATGGGAGGTGATGTATGACACCTCATTGTTGGGCAGATCTAGCAGACAAGGTAGTTATTGGACCTGAAATCATAGCTGACACTACAGCTAAGATTAAGTTGATCCAGCAACGGATCAAGACAGCCAATGACAAGCAGACCAAGTATGCGAATTTGAGGAGAAGGGACTTAAGTTTTGAAGTTGGGGATAAAGTACTTCTGAAAGTGTCGCCCATGAGAGGAGTTAGCCGTTTTAGGCAAAAGGGCAAGTTAGCTTATCCGTTTTGGGCAAAGGGGCAAGTTAGCTCCTAGATATATTGGACCTTATGAAGTGTTGGAGAAGGTAGGGAAAGTTGCTTATCGGTTGGCATTACTACCTAACCTATCTCAAGTGCATAACGTGTTTCACGTTAGTTTACTAAGAAATGCACAGTGGAACCGGGAAGGTAGTAAATCCTTCAGTAATACCCATTCAGGAAGACTTGAATTATGAGGAGAAACCAGTTCAGATACTTGATAGGCAAGTCAAGAAATTGTGAAGTAAGTGGATTCCGATGGTTAAGATCCTTTGGTCTAACCATAGTGAGGAGAAAGCTACTTGGGAGACGGAGCAGGATATGCTGAAAAGATATCCTAGTATTTTTCCGGAGTTGCAACGGAATTTGGTGGACCAAATTCAAGAAGGAGGCCAGAATGTTATAGCCTTTCTAGTGGGAAGCGCAATTGAGGATGGTAAAGTGTTTTAAATTAAGTTTAGAACCTTAATTCAACTTTACCTAGCAAGAATAGAGAAGTTTAGCAAAGTTCACTGACTTCCGAGAAGAAAAAAGCACTAAACGAAGTTCAGGGGCAAAATGATAATTTTGCATCCTGAATAGCTGGGACGAGTCCCTAGTGTTTTAAAATCAATTTTTAGAACTTAACTTTCAACCTTAACTCAAACATGAAAAATAGACAAGAATTTAATCAAGAATTACTAAGTTACAAAGATGGGGGACTTAATTGTATTAAGCTTAATACTTTGATGGCTTGTGTGTTAAGGAAGGGTTTAAGAAGGGGAAAGTGAGAGTGGCTGCCATATTTTCGTGTTCATCCCTTCCACTCTCATTTCTCCACCCAATTATCCTTGGAATCAAGAAATTCTTGGTGGAACAAGAGGTTATCAAAGTATATAAGCTAGGAGAAGGCAATTTCAAGCTTAAAAACATGATTTTGAAGCTTGGAGGGGCGTTTTTCTACTTCCCCTATTTTTGAACGAGGTAAGGAATATGTTCTTGATTGAATTCATGTTTGTTAGTTAGTTTGAAGCTTGGGTTTTGGTTAGAGAGTGAAGTTTTGATGTTTGGTGCCATTGTTTTTTATTGGAACTTGTTTAGAACTTCGGTGAGCTTGGTTGAATGAAAATGGGATTGATTCTTGCTTGTTACTTCTAGTTGAGGTAAAGGGAGTATGTTTTCAAGTTCATTTAATGGCAATAGCTTGAGTTTGCTTGAAGAATTCGAGTGGTTTTAGCTATGGCATTAGTTAAAGGTTTTGGCTGAATTATGGTGGACTAGAGGAGTTGGCAGGATTGGATTGATGTTACAAGACATCATAGATTGGCTTGTGAGAGTTGGTTGTGATCTATGCAACATGTTCTATGTGTATATGAAATTTGGAGGCATTCCAAGCATGTTTGATATGTGTAGGAAGTGTCCAAAGTTCATAGCAGCAAAACCGGAATTTTTCTGGGCATTTTGTAGGTTTGGCGACGCGTCACCAATCCGCACGAGTTCCCACGACGCGTCGCCAAGACCTCAGAAAACTGGCAAAACGTTGACAACTGTGGCGACGCGTTCCAGGACAGCATTTGACACCCGGTTTTGTTTTTGGCATAACTTTGTGCTCTGGTGTCCGATTGAGGTGATTCAAGATTCCACACGAAGCTAAGTAGGAGTACTATCATCTCAATGTTCTAAAAACACTTAAAATGCCCTAGTTTTTGATTTATATTAACTCAAAGTGAAGGCAAGGTTTAAAGGAAACTATGTTGCAATGATCACAACAAAGTATTACTAGCCCAGGTGAGAGGTTTAGAACCCTTAGCAACCTAGCTGTGCTGTAGCCATAAGGTTGCAAGGTGAAACCTTATTCATTTAGTCTACATCACAGAGGCCCTGTGGCCTAGTCTACAAAGTTCCACCATGATTCCCTTGCATAACGACTATGGGAAGGCTACATGATTGCATCCAATAAGCTTCGGCTTGCTAGGAGCGGGTTAGTGATCAGAACTCGTGAAGCACGGAGTGATGCACTGTGAGGAGGACTAGTTTGAGGAGAGGTCTTTATGGCCTAGTTGTATATGCATATATCAGACCCTCATGCTGTGTGAGCTCACAACAAGTTTACATATGTTCATCATATGTCCAGTCCTAGTAATTTTCTTGCAGGTACACTGAAGATCCCTTACTGAGAATTGTCGAATTCTCACTCCATAGTTTTGTTGTGCAGAGACTGAGGTTGCTGGACCGGGTAATTGTTGAGGATTATCTCAGTAGTACTCTTTTGTGTGTACAGGTATGACAGTTGAGAATCCTTGCAATTCTAGTTTACATAAGTACTTAGTTGGCTTGTTGGTCAAATGATTGTACTAACTAGTATCTTCCTTTGGCAGCAGAGCCTAGTAGCACTTGGGAAAGGACTTTTGAGACTTGCCACTGGGACGTGTATCGAAGGTGGGAGTTAGGTTAAAGAGATCTCAGTAGTGTCTTGTATATTTATACAGTATTTTAGTTGCCTCCATAGTCTATGTTATGAGGAGTCCTCGACTCTAGGATTGCTCTTGGGTGAGGGCATTAGTCTACTTTATGTATGAATCTTTCACGAGTTGTTATGTGTAGTAAACTCACACAAATGTTGATTTTTGTATGCTTTGGCTATTTGTACTTATTTTTGTGTAGAAATTACTTGGCCAAGTTAATGTTTTAATGTTTTATGGTTTTAGTAAACCAAGTCAAAGCATAAGAGCATGTATATTGCATATTCTAGGTTAATCAACTAGTATCATGGGATTTAATCCACACACATACACAACTAGCCAATTGCAATCCACCGTGAGACCAACTTTCACAGGGCTTCCTGGGCAGGGGCATGGGTGGTCGTGTCATTAACAATTTGGCATATCAAACACTTTGCCACATGTCCTCCTACATCCCTTTTAAGTCCTAGCCACCAAAAATGCATCTTTAGGTCATGATACATCTTACTAACACCAGGGTGAATGTTCAAAATACTGCTATGTGCCTCATATAGGACTTGCTGCCTAAGTCATTCCACATTCGGCACATAGAGACGATCTCCATAGTGTAGTATTTCATCCTTGTATTGGAATTCCTTTTTCACAGTACCAAGCTTCGCTTCTCTTGAAATTTTCTTCAATAATGGATCTTCCATCTGAGCGTCCTTAACTTTGTTTAACCAAGCTGATTGTATTTCTAGAACATAGACTAGGTATTTCTCTTGGTTTTGCCAAAATTCATACAAAGCTGAAAAACAATCCCCCAAAGTTCTTTCAAATAATTCGTCGCTTGATCCTTAGTTAGGATCACTCCTGTGTACTTCCGACTCAATGCATCTGCTACCACAATTCCTTTGCCAGCATATTACTCAATTGAACAATCATAATCTTTTATGTATTCAATCCATCGATGTTACCTCATGTTCATATCCTTCTGTGTAAATGGATATTTCAAACTTTTATGATTGGTAAAGATCCTGAACGACCTTTCCATCAAGTAATGTGTCGACAGCTTAAGTGCAAAAATTACTGCTGTTAGCTCAAGATTTTGAACAGGATAGTTCAATTCATTAGGTCTCAACTGTCTTGAACCATAGGCCATTACTTGACTGTCCTGCATCGAAACACACCCTAGACCAGAACTAGATGCATTAGTGTATACTGTAAAAGCTTTGTTCAGATCTCGTAGAATGAGTATAGGTGCACTAGTCAATCTTTTCTTCAACTCTATATAAGCTTCTTCACACTTCGGTGTCCATTCAAACTCCTAAGTTTTCTTGGTCAGGGCCGTTAATGGTGTAGCTATCACAGAGAATTTCTCTATGAATCGCCTGTAATAGCCTGCCAAGCCCAAGAAACTCCTCACTTCTGTAACTGTAGTTGGTCTCTTCCACTCAACTACTACCTGAACCTTTTCAGGATCAACTGACAGACCCTGAGCTCTGATGATGTGGCCCAAAAATTGAATCCTTTTGGACCAAAACTCACACTTAGACAACTTTGCATAGTACTAATTATCCTTCAGCAGTTGCAAAACTGACATATGGTGCTTCTCATGTTTTGAGGTAGTCTGTGAGTACACGAAAATGTCTTTAATGAAAACTTCAACAAACTGATCCAGAAATGGTTTAAAGATTCAATCCATAGCCTCCATGAATACTGCTTGAGCGTTAGTCACACTGAATGGCATAACGGTATACTCATAGTGTCCATACCTTGTCCTAAAGGCAGTTCTCGAGATATCTTCCTCCTTAACTCTAACATGAAAGTATCCGGACCAGAGGTCAATCCTAGAAAATACCTTTGCTCCTCTGAGTCTATCAAATAGATCATTAATTCTAGGAAGTGAATACTTATTCTTGACTATTACTAATTCAACTTTCTATAGTTGATACATAGCCTTAAAGTTCCATCCTTCTTTTTCACAAATAATGCCAGGGTTCCACACGGTGATACACTAGGCCTTATAAAGCCTTTCTTTAACAGTTCCTCCAACTGCTTCTTTAACTCATCAATCTCAGGAGCTGGCATCCTATAAGGTGGTATTGAAATAGGTTCAACCCTAGGCTGAAGATGGATTGTAAACTCAGTATCCCTCGTGGGTGGTAACCCAGGTAATTTTGCTAAAAACACTTTAGGAAACTGATTGGCGATGGGAATCTTTCCAAGTTCTTCATCTGTGGACACCCATTCAGTGAATAATACTCTTCTTCGCTGACTGTGGGGATGGTATCCATAAGTCTAAGATGTAAACTTTTATCACTAGATGTTAATCCTCCTGTGCAAGTCACTCTAGCTCCCTGAGCATCAGTATTGTTGACTGAGTGATTCACATAGTCAATTTGTGCCTTATTCTTACTAAGGCAATCCATTCCCAACACCAGGTCATATGACCTCAATTCTATCACTCATAACTCACAATAGAAATCATGGTCGCCTAACTACAATGGATACCTAGTAACCACTTCATTGGTTACAATAAAACTTCTCCCTACAATCCTGATGAGTCTTAACTTACCCAAGATTTCTCACTGCAATTTAAACTTATCTATCAAGGTAGATGATATCACTAAAAGTGTAACTCCTGTATCAAAAGGCAATCTAACAATACCGTTTTGAAAAGTAAAATTACCTCGAATGGCGACTGGCTCTTTGGTCACTTGACTCACCAAGGTAAAAACCCTTGAGTCAACTGCTGCTGTGGCTACACCAGGTCAATTTCCTATGCCAAGAGGTACAAGGGGTTGGTTCCTGGGCAGACTTGGCAAAGGTCAAGCTCGTGGGCATTTCCTCACCCAATGTCCTTTCTAACCACAGATATTGCAATTATCAATCCGTACGGTACATGGCCCCATGCCATGGAATCGTCTACAGTTAAGGCACAATCCCATTTTCTTTCTCTTCAAAAGACCTTGGCTTTCAACCATCAGTTGCTTTCCGGTGCTCTTTCCTAGGTTGGCTGGCCCGACCTCCACCTTTTTGCTAGATGTGCTCATATCCTCAAATTCTCTTTCTAAGGGTAATGCCTTCTAAACCACTTGGCAAAAACTCTTAACGTCCACTGTCGCCATATATCTCTGAAGCACGGGTTTTAGAGCTTGAAAGAATTTATGGGCCATCAACTCATCATTAGCAACCATGTAAGGAGCATATCGAATGAGTGAATTATAACACAGCTTATACTCTCGCACAGACATCTCTCCTTGCATTAGATTTCAAACTAGATCTTCCTTTAATCTTGTGGAGCTTCACTAATATATTCCTGTCGAAACTTCTTCTTGAAGTCTAACCACTTGAGCACATTTTTCTTGTGCTTTGATCGAGTACCATTGCTTGCTTTGAGCATCTCCATTACATCATCCCACCATAAACTAGCCGTTCCTCTAAAAAAAAAAGGTATTAAGGCCATCCTTTGCCCAGACTCATAACCTCCACAGGTGAAAGTCGATTCATCCTAGATAACCAATCTTTTGCTCGATCGGGATCACCTATCCCATCAAAACTCAGTGGATCTACAGTCTTAAACTTTTCCAACAACCTCATTTGATGTGGAGTTTTTCCCCTCCTTGGAGCCTTCATAACCTCTTGCTCCTCCTCCTCCTTATGAACATGATTTCTCCGTTCATAAGCCCTAGGCACTTGCTGCTGCTCAGCATGCCTCTCCTGATCCTAACATGGATCATTCTCATTTTGGACAACTTCTCTATCCTCATGATCTTGGAATAACTCCGCCATGATGGTCGTTATACGCTGTGCCACTTAGGCCATAGTCTGAGTTAACCCCCGAAGCACCCTGGATATCTCATCCAGCCTTGCCACAATTAGGTCACTGGATCCCTCACCAGGTTCTCTAGCCCCTCTCGAAGCTCCTGACCTAGTGTTAACCATACCAACCTGCAACCAAAGCCAGACAACATTCCCCAGACGTTGGTCAGTACTAACTATCTTAGCACATGGACTTTACAAAACTAGATCTTAGCCTTAGCCTCCAATATCTATGAAATGAGCTCTTAGCTCTAAAACCAAAAACTGACACGGCCATCCTTGGCCCCTACCCAAGAAACCTGTGAGAGCTGATCTCACGGTGGATTGCAATTAGCTACTTGTATTTGTGCACGAATTCAAACTCCATGATGCTAGTTGATTAACCTAGAATATGCAAGATGCATGCTCTTTATGCTTTGACTTGGATTAATAAAAACCATAAAACATTGACTTGGCCAAGAGATTTGCATAAAAAATAAGTTCAAATAGCCAAAGCATACAAAATCAACATCTATGTGAGTTTACTACACATAACAACTGTGTGGGAGCATTCATACATAAAGTAAACTAATGCCCTCACCCAAGAGCAACCCTAGAGACTAGGACTCCTCAAAACATACACAATGGAGGCAACTAAGAGTACTATATATTCAAGTCTCAACTGAGATCTTCTTGAACTAACTCCCACCTTCGATGTAAGTCCCAGTGGCGAGTCACAGAAATCCTTGTCCAAGTGCTACTAGGCTCTGTAGCCAAAGGAAAACTCTAGTTAGTACTATTACTCTACCAACAAGTTACCCAAGTTTACTAGAATCAAAAATATTCTCAAGGGAAATACCTGCAACAAAAGCTAACCACCTCAATAACCCTCAACGGTTACCCGGTCCAACAACTTCAGAATCTGCACAACATAACCAGGGAGTAAAAACATAAACATTCTCAGTAAGGGTCTTCATTGTACCTGGAAGAAAATTACTAAGGACTCCACATATGAGAACATATGTATCATGCTGTAAGCTCATACAGCCTGAGGGTCTGATAGATGCACATATAACTAGGTCCCTTGAGACCTCTCCTCATCCTAGTCCTTGCACTACAAGGCATAGCCTTGTCCTTTAGCAAGCTTAGCTTGCCAGCTTAACTCGTGATAAATCACTAGTTGAACATCTCCCTTTTTATGTTGTACAGGGGAATTATGGTGGGACTATTGTAACTAGGCCATAAAGACATTGTAAACTAGGTGCACTAAGGTTTCACGTTGCAACCTCATGGCTAACGGCACAGCTAGGTCGCCAAGGGATCTAAACCTTTCACCTTAGTAAATGGTATTTAATTGTGATCCTTAGTAAACTAGTTTTCTTACTTATGGTAGAGTAACCATAAAACTTTACAAAACTCAAGAAAACTCCTAGGTCTTTAAGGACTTTTGAAAGGCCCGGAGTACCCCAGGAATGCTTAGAAGCTAGGGCACCCTAGGAACCCCGTTAGGTCTCCCCTTGACCTTCCCAGAAAAAGTTGGAAAATTTAGCCAACATAGCTAAGGTGACACGTTGCCAACTTTCTAGTATTGGCGATGCGTCGTTGGCAATGGTACAAAATTGGCGGCGCGCAATCTGCGAATCTGCAGAATTTTTACAAATTTTGCTGCTATGAACTTTGGACACTGACCAAACATATCAAACATGCTTGGTTAGCCTCCAAACTTCACATAGATGTAAAACATGTTACATAGATCACAACCAACTATCACAAGCCAATCTATGATCCATTATAACATCATTCCAATCATCATAAACCTCATAGTCCACCATGATTCAATCTTGTCCACTAACTAATGCTATTGCTAGAATTACAACTCCCTTACCTCAACTCCAAGTAACAAGCAAGAATCAAGCACTCTTCCAATCCACTAAGCTTACCAAAGCACCAGCTAAGTTTGAAGCAAAACATATGAAACAAACATCAAATTCTTATTTTCAAGCCAAAACCCAAGCTCCTAATCAATTAATAAACATGTATTCAATCAAGTACACATTGGTTACCTCGTACTAAAAGTAGGGGATGGGAGAAAATGTGCTTCCAAGTTCCAAAACCATGGTTTTATGCTTGAAATGAGCTCCTAATGGCCTATATACTTATAATGGCTTCTCTTTTCACCAAGAAACTTTGATTTCAAGCTTAATTGGATGGAAAAATGAGGGTGGAGAGGATGAACTCGGGTTTATGGTAGCCACCCCTCCACGTTACCCTCTTATACCATGTTTAACACTTATGCCACCAAAGTATTAGACATGATACATTTAAGTCCCCATCTTTTGGTAACCTTAGCTGTTTTTGATTAATCCTTGTTTATTTGATCAAGTTTGGGTTCAAGTTAAAATTTTGGCTATAAAAACTCATTTTAACCACTAGGGATCCAGCCCAACTATTCAGGATGAAAAAATTACCATTTTGCCCCTGAATCTTATTTAGTGCCTTAACCTCCTTGGAACTTAGTGAACTTTGATAAACTTTCGTATTCTTGCTATGTAAACTTGAATTAACGTTTCAAACTTGATTTAGAGAAATTTACATTCTTCAGGCATGCTTCCTACTATGAGAGCCGTAATAGCTTTAATCTGTTTTTGGATCAATTTAGCTTTAGCTATGGTATCAGTTATGTTTTTAGGACCAATAGTTACTCTGTCGGAAGGATTTACCCAACAATGGAGCATCACACAATGCCTTGTATACAAAGCCTTGTATGGTACCATACCAAAGAATAGTTTGATAACTGTTATTATAAGCAAACTAAATGAGCGGTAAATGCTAATCCTAATCACCTCTAAAATCAACAGCACACATACTTAACATATCCTTTAGAGTTTGGATCACTCTCTCAGACTACCCATCAGTCTAAGGGTGGAAGGTGGTACTGAGACTAACCTTTGCTTCCCAATGCCTCCTGGAAAGCGTTCCAAAACTGTGACATAAACCAAGGTTTTCTATCAAATATAATCTGATCCAGTATGCCATGCAATCTAACAATTTTTTTGACATAAAATTGAGCCAACCTCTCCAATGTATATGTGACCTTTATAGGTATAAAGTATGCCAACTTTGTTAGCCGATCGACTACTACCCATATAGCTTCATTCTAACTTTGGGTATTTGATAATCTTACTAGGAAATTCATAGTGACCACCATTTCCTCACCAAAGAGGTAAACTTTGAAGTGTGCCTGCTAGCTTTTGATGTTCAGCTTTAACCATTTTCCATGTCAAACATTTAGCCATATGCCTTGCTACTTCCCTCTTAAGTCCTAGCCACTAGAAATGCATTTTCAGGTCATAATACATCTTACTAACACCAGGGTGAACGTGCAAAGTACTACTGTGTGCCTTCTGTAGGACTTGGTGTATAAGTTCCTCTACATTCAGTACATAGAGCCGATCTCCATGGTGTATTGTCCCATCCTTGTATTGGAATTCCTTCTTCATAGTTCCAGGCTTTGCTTTTCCTGAAATTTTTTTCAACAATGGATATTTCATTTGGGCATCCTTAACTCTAGCTAACCGAGCTGATTGTATTTCCAGAATGTAGACTAGGGATTTCTCTTGGTTTTGCCAAAATTCATGCAAAGCCAAGAAACGATCCCCTAAAGCTCCTCTTGAAGAATTTGTAGCCTGATCCTTAGATAGGAGATCAATACTATGTACTTTTGGCTCAACGTATCTGCTACCAAATGCCCTTTGCTGGCACAGTACTTGATTGAACAATTATAATCTTTTATGTATTCAATCCATCGACGTTGCCTTATATTCAAATCCCTCTATGTGAATAGATATTTCAAACTCTTATGACTGCTGAAGATCCTAAATGATCACCTCATCAAATGATGCCTCCACAGCTTGACTGCAAATATTACCATTGCTAGCTCAAGGTCATGACTAGGCACTTCAACTTATTAGGCCTTAATTGTCTTGAACCATAGGTGATCACTTGACTATTCTATATTAATACACACCCTAGACCAGAACCTGATACATCTGTTTACACCATATAAACCTTATTCAGATTTGGTAGAATGAGTATCCGTGCACTAGTCAATCATTTCTTCAACTCCATGTAAGCTTCCTAACACTTTGGTGTCCATTCAAACTCCTGAGTTTTCTTGTTCAAGGCCATTAACGGGGTAGCTATCACAAAGAATTTCTCTATGAATCACCTATAGTAACCTGCCAAGCCTAAAAAACTCCTTACTTTTGTAATTGTAGTTGGTCTCTTCCACTCAACTACTACCTAAACATTTTCAGGATCAACTGACAAACCTCGAGCACGGATAATGTGCCCCACAAATTAAATCCTTTGGGACTAAAACTCACACTTAGACAACTTTACATAGTACTGATTATCCTTCAGCACTTGCAAAACTATCCTAAGGTGCTCCTCGTGTTCTGGAGAAGACTGTGAGTACACCAAAATGTCAATGATGAAAGTTCAACAAACTGATCTAGAAATGGTCTAAAAATTTGATTCATAGCTTCCATGAAACACTGTTGGAGTGTTAGTCACACTAAATGGCATAACTATATACTTGTAGTGCCCATATCTTGTCCTTAAGGCAGTTTTTGGGATATCTTCCTCCTTAACTCTAATATGAAAGTATCTAGACCAGAGGTTAATCCGAGAAAACACCTTTGTTCCTTTTAGTCAATCCTAGACCGGTCGTCAATTCTAGGAAGCAAATACTTATTCTTGACTGTTATGACATTGAACTTTCTATAGTTGATGCACAATCTCAAAGTTCCGTCCTTCTTTTTAACAAACAACATCAGGGCTCCCCATGGTGATACACTAGGTCTTATAAAGCCTTTCTCTAGCAATTCCTCTAACTACTTCTTTAACTTATCCATCTTAGGAGCTGGCATTCTGTAAGGTGATATCGAAATAGGTGCACCATAGGCTGAAGATGGATTGCAAACTCGATGTCCTTCTTGGGAGGTAGCATAGGTAACTCTACTGGGAACACTTCAGGAAACTGATTGGCTACAAGGATCTTCTCAAGTTCCTCCTCTATGGCCACCTCATTCAATGAAAAATACTCCTCTTTGCTAACTCTGGGGATGGTATTCCTAAGTCTAAGATGTAAACTTTTAGCACTAGATGCTAGTCCTCCTGTGCAAGTCACTCTAGCTCCCTAAGCATCAGTAATATCGACTGAGTGATTCGCATAGTTAATTTGAACCTTATGCTTACTTAGCCAATCCATTCCCAACACTAGGTCGTAAAACTTCAATTCTATCACCCACAACTCACAAGAGAAATCATGGTTCCCTAATTGCAAGGGATACCTAGTAACCACCTCATTGGTCACAATAAAACTCCTCCTTATAGTTCTGATGAGTCTTGACTCACCTAAGATTTCTCACTGTAATTTAAGCTTATCTACCAAGGTAGACGATATCACAAAAGAATAGCTCCTATATAAAAAAGAACTCTAATACTACTGTTTTGAAAAGTAAAATTACGTCAAACAGCGGCTGGCTCCTTGGTCACCTGACTAGCCAGGGCAAAAATCATCAACTCAACTACAGCTGTGGCTAGACCAGGTCATTTTCCTATGGTAATGGGTGCAAGGGGTAGGTTCCTAGGAAAACTTGGCAAAGGTTGAGCCCGTGGGCATTCCTTTGCCCAATGTCCTTTCTATCCATAAATATTGAAAATATCAGTCCCCAAGGTACATGTCTTCATGCCATGGAACTGTCTACATTTAAGGCATAAACCATTTTTTTTTTCTTGAAAGGACCTTGGCTTTCAACCATTGGTCATTTTTAGGTGCTCTTTCCTACATTGGCTGGTCCAACCTTCACCTTTTTACTAATGTCCTCATATTCCCCAACTCCCTTTTTAATGCTAACGCCTTTCGAACCACTTGGTGATAACTCTGAATGTCCACTGTCGCCTTATACCTCCAAAGCATGGGTTTCAGACCTTGGAAGAATTTCTTGGCCTTCAAGAAATTATTACCAACCAGGTAGGGAGCATAGCAAATTAGTGAATTGTAACGCTGCTCATACTCCCGCATAGACATCTCTCCTTACACTAGATTCTCAAAGTGGATCCTTCTCTGATCTTGTGCAACTTCATTGATATATTCTTGTTGAAACTTCTTCTCAAAGTTTGACCACTTGAGCACCTTTCTCTTGTGCTCTTTTGAGTACCATTGCTTTCTCTCAGCATCTCCATGACATCATCCCAACATAGACTAGCCTTTCCTCTAAAAAAGAAAGGTACTAAGGCCATCCTTTGCTCGGACTCATAACCTCCACAAATGAAAAGTCGATTAATCATGGACAACCAATTTATTTCTTGATCGAGATTACCTATCCCATTGAAACTTAGTGGGTCAACAGTCTTAAACTTCTCTAAGAACCTCATCTAATGTGCGGTGTCTCCCCTTCTTGGAGCCTCCATAACCTTTGGCTCATTTTCCTCCTTATCAGCATTAACTTTCCGTTCATAAGCCCTAGGTAGTTGCTGCTGCTCAGTATGCTTCTCTTGATCTTAGTATAGATCATTCTCCTCCTGGACAACTTCTCTGCCCTCACGATCTTGAAACAACTCAATCATGATGGTAGTTATACCTTCTGTCACTTGGGCCAAATTTTGAGTTAACCCCTGAAGCACCTTGGATATCTCACCTGGCCTTGCCACAACTGGGTCACTAGAACCTTCATCAGGTTCTCTACCTCCGCTCGAAGCTCCTGACCTAGTCTCAATCATAGAAACCTACAACCAAAGCTAGATGGCATTCCCTAGATGTTGGTCAATACTAACTATTCTAGCACATGGACTTTCAAAACTAGATCTCAGTCTCAGCCTCCAATATCTATGAAGTGAACCCTAAGCTCTGATACCACACCTAACATGGCTGTCCTTGGCCCTTGCCCAGGAAGCCAATGAGAGCTAATCTCACGGTGGTTGCAATTGGCTAGCTATATATGTGTGCGGATTAAAACTCTATAATACTAGTTGGTTAACCTAGAATATGCAAAATGCATGCTATTTATGCTTTGACTTGGATTAACAAAATCCATAAAACATTGACTTTGCCAAGACATTTCCAAAGCAAACAAGTTGAAATAGCCAAAGCATACAAAATCAACATTAATGTTAGTTTAATACATATAGCAACTGTGTGGGAGCATTCATACATAAAGTAGACTAATGCCCTCATGCAAGAGCAACCCTAGAGTCTAATGGGCAAGAAACTACGAATTTCTCACTAAAAGTTGTATTTGTAGTGAGACTCAACTTCTAGGCCAAATGGGTTTCAAAGCCCTAATCCAATTAGGCTTTAATTTCAGGCTTAACAATGTCTCAACTCTTGGGCTCATTATTAATACGAAATTATTGTGAAACCATAACCCAAATAATTAGCCCATGCATTCTAATGATCCAAGTAGCTCTATGTGTGTGACCAAATAGGCTCTTACCACGTTGGCAATGATCATAAATCACATTTGTGATCATAAGCAATGAGCGGTGTCTAGCAACACATCATTGCTACCCAAGTGACAAGATTGTCAGTGATTTGACTAAACCTTTATGATCATCACTGATATATGCCATTGTCCCTTTGTCCTAGATATCAAGACTAAGCATGAGACATGGAATGTGTCACTCTCGTATAGCCCAATCTTTGGTTTCTTGATTACCGAGTAGACCAACTTAAACTGATGGCATTGATATCGTATATCAACTCATCCAAGCATGGCCATGCATTTTTGTAAGTGTCACTCTATCAAGGGGCCCGAAGATATCACTCCCGTTACATAGGAGGGACAAATCCCATCTTGATCATACAAATGCCTCCGCATGATATGTGACATACCCAATGACCTCCTTCAAGTTCACTCAGTTATGAGCAACAAAGGAAAGTATCAAAGTATGTGACTCACATGTAGGGAACCTTGATGACCTTAGGTCAAAGGACTACATATACCATGATCACTATGAGAATCACTGATGACACTCATATAACGATCCATGTAGTGTTCTCATAGTGGGTTGGTCCAGTACACAAGTTCTCCAACTTGTACCCATATGTAGACTACATATCTCATATTAGTCTCCACATATGCTAGTCTTTATGTATTATTGCAACCTGCACCACAATAATACTACACTAAGGACGTTTGAGAATATCATTATTTTATGGTTACAATTATGTTTATTATGTTACGTAGAAACAAAACAACAAACATAATTGTTGGATTAATGCCTTAATAAAATATCATGACTCAATGTGCAAAAATACAATTATCTCATGATTGGCTTTTGGGCACAACACTAACAAGAACATATAAACATCATTCATTCATTTCATGCATGGCAACCAAAACCACCAGCTTCATTTTTGAAAACATAATTCTTTACATATACATGAGCACACACACACCCACGTACGTCTTGGTAAGCTACCATAGGCCACCCTTAGTGCTCCTAACATCCAAAAGTACACATACATATACGAACACCACATGTTAACATACTAAGTGTATCCATCACCACCATGAGTTGTTCCCATGACACATACCTCAAGAAGCCTACAAGTAATGTTCTTTTACACATTATCTTGCTGCACAAGTAAGTCACATACTTAGAATGTTGTGTAAAGAACTTCACAACAAAGTACCTTACCAAACCCAAAGGAGCAATCATAAAACACTAGTCCCTTGGCCTTTCAAGCAATCTTTTTCCTGTAACCCAAAGGGATGGGGCATAAGTTATACAACTCAGTAAGGACTTGTTATGGCCTCCAAGGCCTAAACTTAGGTTAAGCTCAAGCTTAACCAAAACCAATCCATGCTCCTGCAAAGAAAACACTGAGACAATGAAAAACACAAGTACATACATAACAATATAAGCTACATAAGAAGGGTTAGCACACACTAACAAACATAGAATACAAACTCACACATCATAAACACCAGCCTAATGAGGCCTTGCAACCATAATAGCAATTCCATTTTCTTTTGGTTAACCATCTAAGTGATTCCTATCAAACCCAAGGGCTCGTAGGCTTAGGAATTGAGTTGGCCTTCTTAATTGCTACCCCTAATGCTTGCCATTCTTAGCTAATTAGCACATTAAACATAGTTGCTGAAGCAATCCCTAGCCCCCATAGCTACTTAGGATCCCTTGGCTATTCTACCATCACCTAAGTGTACATAATTCATTATAATGACATAGCCTAGCTATGAATTGCTTACTGAATTCATAAGTCCTCACCTTCACTTAGCAACCTTGTTGCCCAAAGCTTGATAAGCTCAAATTGTCTCTTCTTAGCTCTTTGTTGCTTGAATCATCTTCCTTGGCTAGAATTGCTCACAATTCTACTTCCGCCACTAAAATCCCTTTATGTATGGTCTCGGGTTCCACTTTATGCATGAGCTCACCAAGAACACATCCTCAAGCCTTCATCCATAGCAAAACAACTGGTTTAGGGAGGTAGATGGCTTAGCGCGAGCATGCATAATAGAAATTAGACAAGTGGCATTAAAAATGGGTTAATAGCTAGCTTAACCAAACCACAACTTTGCATGAAGTATTCTAGTCACTACATAAAATATTCCTTCACTTCAATTTCATGATAGACATGTAATTAAGTGCCCTATCTTCATAAATCATCATTTGCATCTACCTTCATGCCCAAGTTACCAAGTGAACCTAACAGTTCAAACACCTAAGCCACACTCAAGCTTTATTCAAAAGACCACTTTCTAAGTCCAATCAGCAATAATCCTAATTTTCCCATGTTTTACAAGCTTTTCATCCACCTAGCTTGTGGCTTAAGTACTTAGGATTTTAAGGGCATTACAGGGTACGCCAACCTCCACCAAGCCATCCGGTGTCTCCAACTCCTTCGAGAGGTATTGCATTCAAGGCCACTTCCAATGGCTAGCATCAATGACTGTCAAATGCTTATGTATGCTAGCTCAAGGCCTTAAGGTTCTTCACCTCAAACTTCTATTCCATATCTAAAAGCACGAGAATGCTCCACTATACTTTGTAGCCTACATGACCAAGTGTTCATCACTTAGGCCAGAGCATCCTTAGTTCCATACCCTCCTAGTCCTTCGGATCATGTCACCTACCATATTCTAATGTTCAAAAATGATTTCCTAGGATGGTGGTCACATCTTGAGTACTTGCACCAAGGTGTTGACCTAACTTGGAGCAAGCAAAAATAAGTATCCCAATGTTTCCACCATTGGGATACTTTGGCCATATGTTCAAGGGCATACCATCATAGTAAAAAGCAACCTGCCCCTTAGAGATGTCATGAGAAGGGTAGATCATTCTGGGCAACTATGAAAATGGTGTATAGAGCTCATGACATCCCATGCAAATGAAGAAAAGTAATAACAACCAAAGGTCTAGCAGGTTTTATAGGTGAACTACCTAAAAACACCAAATTGAAGTGGTTCTTGAAGATGAGGAACCAGAATGGGAACTTTTCATTGACGGTGCATTAGGATTGAAACAACAAGGCACTAGAATAATATTGCAATGGCCTGAGGGTATGGAAGTTATGAAGTCTATCAAATTTGGATTCTGAGTCACAAAAAATATTGCTGAATATGAAGCTCTTATGGCTGGGTTCCAGCTGGAAAGGAAGGTACGTGCTAGAGGCTTGAGTGCTAATAGTGACTCACAGTTGGTAGTTTGACAATTAAAAGGGAGTACACGGTCAAGGAGCCAAAGTTAAAACTATTACAACCGTGTCAATATAGTTAATTCAAAGGTTTGACAAAATACAAATCTAAAAGGTACCTAAAAAAGAAAATATGGAGGTAGATTCATTGGCTAAATCCCAACATCCTACTGAGGCACTCAATTCCCTAAGCGTAGCCATGATGTTAATAATAACCACTAATGATGGATGGAAGAATCCAATAAAAAAGTACTTGCCAACAACACCTTGCTCAATGACCCTTCAGAGGCTACAAAAGTGTGTCAAAGTGCAGAAACATACTTTTTGATCAGGGAAGAACTATATAGGCAAGGATGCTTTAATCCTCTTCAGAGATGTGTCAATGAAAAAGACATAAAGACTGTGCCAAGGGAAGTTCATAAGAGGGTATGTGGAACCCATTTTAGAACAGATACCTTATCTGGAGCATTACTATGACTGGGATACTTTTAGCCCACTATGAGGAAAGATGCTCAGTAATTTGTCAAAAATTGCCATAAATGCTAGAGGCATACACCCATTCATAGATCACCTCCCAAAGTAGTAACCTCGGCCAACTATCCTTGCCACTTTGGTGTATGGAGAATTGACTTAATTGGCCCACTTCCTATGGCATCAAGAAGGATCAAATGTTCCATTGTCACAGTTGATTATTTAACTATGTGGATAAAAGCAAAACCATTGGCAATGATAGTAGCAAAAGGCATTCAAAATTTTTTTTGGAAAATCATCATATGCATATTCGATTGCCTAAGAGTGATAGTCATAGACAATGGTACTTAATTCATTGACAAAGGGTTCTAAGAATTTCCCACTAACCTTGGTGTAAAACTACACTTTACTCTTATTGCACACCCCCAAAAGCAATGGATAGGTAGAAGTATTAAATAGGACTGTAAAAAGATGGCTTGTAGAAAAGGCTTAAGGAAGTAAATAGAAAAAGGCCAAGCAAACTACCAAGCATATTATGGAGTTACAGAACATCTACAAAAAGAGCAACCAATGGGACCCTTTTTCCCTTTATGTTTAGATCAACGGCTCTGATCCCTGTAGAGGCAATAAACCTTTCTATAAAGGTAAGTGTTCAATGAAAAAGAAAATAACCTCGATCTAAGGGCCAAACTTGACATGCACAAAGAACATAAAGAAATGGCTAAGGTCAAAATGAGAGTTTTCCAGTAGGGAGTTTCCATTGTAGCGTACTTGAAAGTTAGGCCCAAGGGAACAAAAATTGGAGACCTCATACTTTGAATGCTGGAATTAAAGTCCTAGAGGCCATCTCATGAATTATTCCACATAACTGGGAAGGACCTTACTTGGTCACCGAGCAAGTTCAGCCAGGAGTTTTAAAGATTGGAAACATTGAAGGAAAAGAATAAAAATATATGTGGCATTCAAACCCTTTGAAGAAATATTACAGTGAGAAGACTTCTAAGGAATCAAACAAAATTGTACAACTGCTATAGATATTCAGTGATTAAGAAAAACCTCAAGCCACTTAGAAGAATTTCTACCCACTAGTATTACTTGTGGACAATTCCAAAGAGGGCAAACACGTATGCCTAAAAATATGTTTTGGCTATTCTAAAGGACATAAATCAAAACCTTATTAATTAAGAAAAAACATAAGCTTGCATGGAGCTAAGAAAAGTAACATTTATTGATTAGAAAAGAAGAAGGGTACATGAAATTGGGACTTAAAAATAAAGGCCCGAAACTACTCTTTGACATCTTCACATTGAGGCTATTTTCAAGATTTGGCTTGATCGGCAGTCTCCTAGACTTGTTAAGGTAAGCCCATAAACTCATGTCGAACCAAGTTAGAAGAAAGACCTTCAAGGATTTCAAGTGCCCGAAGGAAGGATACGTCTAAACCAAGGTAGCAAGATAAAATTTGGTGGTGAGCCAAGCAAAAATCATCTTGGAAGGACATCTTGGCCATCTCATTGACCTCATCGTTCTACTTCAACAAAGCCTCCTTCCTTTTATTTATGTTCTTTTTTGACTTTTTTTAGTTGATCAACTTTAGTAGGGAGCTATGCTTTCTCTAAAATAGCTTGAGCAATCTCATAAAATAGAGCCTCTCACTCCTTCTCAAGAGCCCATTGGCCGAAGTTTGGGCCACCAGCTTTGCCTCAAGTTTGGCCATCTTTAGGGAATTATTTTTGAAGAGTGTCTTAGTGGCCTCAACAATTTCTTGGCGTACTGTGCTATTCCTTCCTCTGCTATGTTCTTTAGTCCTTCAAATTTGTAGCATGAGGTCGCTAAGGCAACTTTAACCATTGGCAAATTATCCTCTACTTAGGTCTAAATCATGGTCTTCTTAGCAAACTAAGCTTGGAAGTACCTACCGTAGGTGAGCAGCTACAAAAGAAAGATGTAGAAGACAAGTTCATAGTTCAAGGATTGGATAAAATGTATAAGTATCAGAAAAAAAAAATAGCTTAGGTAGCATGTTCAGTAATTCAAGTAGCTAAAATATCCTTATTCCGACATGACTTCATCAGATATTGAAACGTCAAATTCATCATTATGCCTCTTGCCATTTGGGGGACCATCTTCTGACAATCCTTAGAGAATAAGTCCATATCCTCTATGAATCACCAAGAGGGCTCCCTCAAAACCTTCCCTTGAAAGATCTTGGGGCCATGTAACTAACGTTTCCTCTCATGATGAAAGGTCAAGGACCAACCATTTAAAGGAACCTCAAAATTTGTAGCTTTAAAATCATTAACATCAAGAATATCAGAAAGAACATCCTTCCCTTTCAGCCTCCCTCTTTCCACAAAATCAGCCATAGAAAGGATGGCTAAAGAAGTCCCTAATGTCTCCATAGCTGAAGTAGGATTGATAGAAGTTGAAAGGATGGTGACCTCGGGAAAAGCATTCTCTACCTCTTTAGCAACTTTGAGAAGAGGAGGCAAGGGATCTTCCTTAGTTTTCTTAGAACAAGGCCCTCCCAAAATTTGCCTTTTCTTCGTTCTTAAGGCTTTATTTTCTTTCCATTTCATCCCTTGTTTGCCCATCTTAGTTTGCCCAAGGAAAAGACTCCTATAGAAATCAGCGCACATGTCACTTATCTCTACAAAAATATGAAAAACATTAGTGTACATATAAGTTAATCGAGTAGAAATACATAATAATGGAATTTACTCTCTAAAAGGGTTTGATAAGCGAGCTTCTTCCAAAAGAGCTTGACTATTGCAGGCTCTTTCCCATCTACACCTGGTTTAGGCAATCCAAGGACAGTTAGGTTCCCCTTCACAATACCTAACTCTTGAAGAACTTTATTGGTTATGGAGTTCCACCTAATGAGGAAAGGGTATAGTTGGCATAAAGGTAATCCTTCATCCCCATCAGGCACCTACCTAATATGGCTATTAAATTCTTCATACTAGGATTCAAGGTCTTTAATTAAGAGCTTTAAAGGATCCACATTGTTGACTCCCAATGTCCTAAAAGCCCATCTTGTTGGCAAGTTCTTCCACTCTTTCAGTACTTCCATAAAAAAAAAACTTCTTTTGCCAGCCCCACCAACTATTCTTGGTAGAAAAGGTGAAAGTGTATTTTTTGCTATAAGTTCCCCAAGGTAATAGAAAGTTAAAAGAACCCTTCAGAATAAGATGCAATTTTTAATATAGCTTCAAAAAGATAAAATGGGGTACTATATTAAAAACCCCACACATGTGCAAAAAAGCATTGAAGTATGAGTAAGAGTTTGAAGGCAATTGGTTGATGATTATTCCTTGTAAGTCACAAAAGTCTGAAAAAACCTTCAAAGGATGATATCAAAGACCAACCTTGAGCTGGGACTTAATAATGGGTATCTCCCCTTTGTGAGGATCGTAACTTCACTCACCCTATTCAAGGACCCCAACCTTGACGTGCAAGAGTAGAAAAAACTTTGCCCGCCACTTTTTTACTTTCTCTGATGTAGCACAAGTAAGGTGAGTGCTCAACAAACTCTTGCTCTCCTTGAAAGCATTAACCTCAGCACCCTGAACCTTCATACTCCCTAGCTCATAAGCCTAAAGTTCTACCTCATAACAAAAAATAAGATGGCAAAAAAAAATCAACCTCGGACAGATCACCAACTTAGATATGCTTAAAAAAATTAACAGACCATCGCCAAAGGTTGCCAGAAATCGCTTTAGCATAAAAAATTCCTCAATGAAAGGGAGGATTGAAATTCAAAAGAAGGTGAATGAAGAGTGAAATGAAAAGTAAGGAGCTTATGCTTCAGATAAAAGGATATATGGCCCAAGGGAGGTAAGCAAAAAGATGCCATGATGATTACCCTTTATTGAGGAAACATAACGAAAATAGAAAATTGCTAATCAAATAATGACATGTGTCAATCGGTACATAAATCAAGGGCATGCCTCTTAAACTGTCAAATCCATGTCACATGAATTAAGAAAACAACTCATTTTCCTGTGAAATTAAAGTAATTGAGAAGGCAATCAATACCCTAGTAGTGGGAAAAGATCCTAAGATGAAAGATTTGCTTGGTAGTTCAACCTTGTTGAGTTTAAGATGCAGCTTTGCCTTTTCCCGATGAGGTGCATGTGATAGCCAAAGGGCTATCGACCCTTGGGCCCTCATAAAAAGCATAGAATCCCCACCGTCAAAAAATAGGCTAACCACCCCTGGGAGAAAATGAAGCAATCCGTGCTCAACGTATCCTCGAAACACATTGAAGAGTCCTCAAAGGAAAAGGCTAGACACGTAGCTCCTCGAGACCATTCACAAAAGCCACCAACATGCCTTCTGATCTGTTACTAAAATATAACCACTCGCTAGCCCTAGACCAGTTGCAAACATGCCTACTAGGGTATGGACTGAAGGCCTCCCAAATTAGGGCATCAATGTGTCCAAATCTCCTTTATCTTGGCAAACTAGCTCTTTAAAAAATTGCCCTATATATACTCGAAGGAAGTTCTTAGTTAAGGGATCCATCCTCATAACCTCCCACCTTTTACTCTTACTTACTTCTTATTTTCTACACTGATTTGAGCATTGGAGGTCTCTTCCCCAGTAATATCCCGAGGAACCCCCTAACCCTCATTTCACTATGTTATAGATATTATTTATTAGCTGCCCTTTTGTAGGTCAACATGTCCTACAAAAAGGATGTCTTAGAGCTTCGGTTTTCTATATACTTACCCTTATTGCTAATGACCCGATAACATTGTGTAAGAGCTGAATAATCCATAGTGATTATTTGGTATTTTTTTGTTAGTACTCATAAGTACATTTTGCATTCATTACATGTCATTCATTTTTCATATGTTGTATTTACTAATGATCGGAGTCTAACTTTAAACTTTTTTGAATTGTATAGCAAGGTAGTTGGGCAAAGACTTGGTTCATTTTTTTGCTTGGGTTTCTCTCCCCTGGGTAAAGATGGGCCTACCGACTATTTGGGCCATGAGTAATTTGTAGCACGGTGGTAGTAGCTACTTAGAGGTCTACTAGTATTGACTTTGACTTAGTACAACCATGGGATGTATTATTATTAATTGAAGTTAGGCTTATCAACCTTTGACATTGCTTGCTTATGTTCATTGGCAAAAAACTTAGATATTTTGGTGTTATAGTATTTACTTGCTCTGCATGTAGTTTTTCATCCATGGTTTAGCATGATATATTACATGTGCATACATCAGCATTAAAAATGTTTTCTTACATTGCGTCACATATTTTTTTCAAGTTTTCTTTAAATCCAGCTGAAGTACTAATTAGTTTAATAAACTTTAGTGGTTTATTAAAATTAAGTAAATGTTTTTCTTAACTCTCAGGTAAATATTATATGCTAAGCAAGGGGCTAGGATTTGTATAATAAATCTCGGCAAAAAATTTGCTAACTGAGGAACATTTCTGGCTTAATTAAAAGTTTAGATTATGCAACATAATGATCTAGCCTAATTAAATTACTAGCTAGGCATTTATTTGGATGGTTCATCATAGTTGGTATCAGAGCCTAGGTTATATTAGGGGCAAAGGTCTAGTTTGCCACCACCATTGGTGTCCTACATATAGAGTCAAAGTTGTACTAACAATCCCGAGTATTGATTGTGTGTTCCATTGTTTGTGTTTGTGAATTACATTTATAGGCTTAGTTATGGTTTGCACTAGGAACAACATGGTAGCTAATGTGGGCCAAGAAGGTCTAGGTAGAGGTGTTGGGGAGAATGCCAGGGGCATCACAATGGATGCTATGTACTTTCTCACCTTGTAGATGCTTGATCATTTAGATCAGCAAAATGAGAAACTCGTTTTCTTTACTCAGTGGCTGAATGCCCTGGCTTAGGCCCAGGCACAGGCCCAAAATCATGGGGCAAATGGGCAAGACCTTGAGGATGTTGACCATTTGGATTATGAGCCATAGGAGGTTGGCCCTCATGGTCACGAGCCAACTACCTAAAGATCGGGAGCTTGCTATTACTAAGGCTCAGAATAAGGAGCGATCCCTAGTTTATATGCTTAGGTAGATCCATGGGTTAGATCTACCTTACTTTGACTATGAGGGGTACTCCGACGATGCTGACTGTTGGCTGAACTAGATGAATAGGATACTTTGGACCTTACAAACTAGTGATGACATAAAGCTACATTTGGCATGTTATTATCTAAAGGGTGCCACAAAGGTCTAGTAGAAAAGTGACAGGCTCTTCTTTGTTAGTGTTGTGCCCAAAAGCCAGTCATGAGATGATTGTATTTTTGCACATTGAGTCATGATATTTTATTAAGGCATTAATCCAGCAATTATGTTTGTTGTTTTGTTCCTGCGTAACTTAACAAACATAATTGTAACCCTAGAATAATGATATTCTTAAAAGTCCCTGGTCTAGTATTATTGTGGAGCGGGTTGCAATAATACATAACGACTAGCATATGTGGAGACTAATATGAGATATGTAGTCTACATATGGGTACAAGTTGGAGAACTTGTGTACTGGACCGACCCACCATGAGAACACTACATGGATCGTTATATGAGTGTCATAAGTGATTCCCATAGTGATCAGGGTATATGTAGTCCTTCGACCTAAGATCATCAAGGTTCCCTACATGTGAGTCACATACTTTGATACTTTCCTTTGTTGCTCGTAACTGAGTGAACTTGAAGGAGGTCATTGGGTATGTCACATATCATGCGGAGGGATTTGTATGATCAAGATGGGATTTGTCCCTCCTATGTAACGGGAGCGATATCTTCGGGCCCCTTGATAGAGTGAGACTTAGAAAAATGCATGGCCATGCTCGGATGAGTTGATATGCGATATCAATGTCATCAGTTTAAGTTAGTCTACTCGGTAATCAAGAAACCAAAGATTGGGCTATACAAGAGTGACACATTCCATGTCTCGTGCTTAGTCTTGATATCTTGGACAAAGGGACAATGGCATATATCGGTGATGATCATAAAGGTATAGTCGAATCATCGACAATCTTGTCACTTGGGTAGCAATGATGTGTTGCTAGACACCGCTCATTGCTTATGATCATAAATGTGATTTATGATCATTGCCAACGTGATAAGAGCCTATTGGGTCGCACACATAGAGCATTTTGGATCATTAGAGTGCATGGGCTAATTATTTGGGTTATGGTTTCACTTTAATTTCGTATTAATAATGGGCCCAATAGTTGAGCCATTATTAAGCCCGAAATTAAATCCTAATTGGATTAGGGCTTTGAAACCTATTAGGCCTGGAAGTTGAGTCTCACTATAAATACAACTTTTAAGTGAGAAATTCGCAGGTCTCCTTGCCCTAGCCTCCAAAAAGGACAGCCGCACTCTTCTCTTGCAATTCCTTGGAGGACGCAAGCTAGCACTGCGAGCGCAAGAGAAACGCATCTACCGGGACGTGGTGGAAGCGTGGTGATCCCGAGAGGCTCGTGTGGATACCATAGAGAGCCTGAACACGTCAACTGTTCAGGTTTTGTGATTCGACTCTACAGTTGAGTGAGAGATCTCAATCGAAAATTAGGTATGAAAATTTTCGAACACCCGGTTTACCCCGTTTCACTTGGATCCTGGAGGGTTTCGGTTAAATTCCGCTGCGCTGTTTGGCTCCCGAAACCCAACATTCTTAAGGATTAAAATGAAGGCAAACCTGAGTATAGAGCCTTGCCTTTGACTTGGTAGTATTTTCTACAAAAGTTCCAAGAGGAGTACATCTGTGAGGCCATCGTTGACCTAAAGAGGCAGGAGTTTGAAATATTCACCTCTGGTGAGATGACTGTGACCAAGTATTCCAAGAGGTTTAGTGCATTGGTAAGACATGTACCATACTTAGTTGGTCTAGAGCATCCTAAGATAGCTTGGTTTATGGAGGGGCTTAGGTCTCTTTTGCTAAAATTTATGGTAGTTGCAGATTTTAACATTTTCTCTCCTGCAATTCAAAATACATAGTAGTTCGAGAGATCGGTGAACCCTACCAATGTCAAAGGCAGGTATGAGAAGGGATAGACCCCAAGCATAATGGCCCAAGGCAAGAAGGTAGCTACCTTTGAGATGGGTGGCAATGGCAACAATGCTAAGAAAGCCAAGTTTGGGAATAGCCTATGCAGGACTTGTGGCAAGTTTCAAGGAAAAAAGTCATGCCACCACCTGGGATGATAAGACTAGCCTAGCAATCACTGACCAAGCTGTTGGACATGCTAGCCATTGGACCATTAGACTTAGGACTGCCCTCGAGCACATTGTGATGGGTAGGGAGTACCCCAGAGGCCTATGCAAAGGACAGGGCAAAGGGGACCTATTGAAGCTGGAGTGCCCCAAGCAGGAGGAGCATAACAAGGAGCTGGAGGAAGAGCTTAATGACTAGGACCACCCTAATAGTGAGTGTTCACTCTAGTGAATCGAGACGAACACCAGTGACATAAGGTACCTTTACGTTAAATAATACAAGTATTAGAGTAGTGTTTAATGTTGCTACATCATTATTTATTATATCTACTATATTGATAGAGAGATTTGGTTTAGTTAGGATTGAGGTACTTGAGATAAGGATCATTAGGATAGCATCTAGGTTTAATCAAAGAAAAGGTATTAAGCTGCCCCTTTGACATATGGCACCACAGATTTTACTATGACTTCTGGTTGATGTCACTAGGAGGGCATAACTTGGTACTCCATATGGATTGGTTGGGATGACACGAAGATAACATTGATTATGCAAGTCAAACCATCACCATGAAAATAGAAATGAGGGAGGTGGTGACTTGTGACAATGGGTTCGCAACTAGTGTCAAGTCCACTTCATTGAGATTGATTGATGTGGTTTTTATTGTGGATGAGGAGGATTATTATGGCCAGAACGATGATGAAGTGGCTAAGGAACTGAGGGACATACCAATTGTCAAGATGTTCTTAGAAGTTTTTCCTGTGAAATCACTAGGATTATCAGATAAGAAAAAGGTAGAGTTCTCTACTCACTTATTACCCATGGACTTGACCCATTTCAATTCCTTTAAACAGGATGTTCGCTCCTGAGTTGGATGAATTGAAGGAACAGCTAGAGGAACTTTTAAGGAAGGGTTTCATTAGGCCGAATTTGTCACAAGGGGGTGCCCCGATGTTATTTGTTAAAAATAAAGATGGTGCTCTTAAGTTAGTGGGTAAATACCAAAAGCTAAATCAAGCAATAGTATAGAAAAAGTTCTTTGTTCCAACAGCTGATTAACTTCTTGATAAGTTCAAAGAAGCCAATACATTGTCAAAGATTAATCTAAGAAGTGGTTACTTTCATATTAGGTTCAAGGAGGAGAACATACAGAAAATCACTTTTCGAACATGGTAGAGCACATGGGGTATACAATGATGCCGTTTGGGGTGAGCAATGCCCCTACGGTATTTATGGAAGCCATTAATGGGATATTTATGCCTTATTTGGATATATTTATGCTAGTTTTTTTTATGATATACTCATATACTCCTAGACTCAGACTTAGCATGATGAACACCTTAAGATGGTCTTGCAAGTGTTAAAGAATAATCAATACTATGAAAAACTATTTAAGCGTCAGTTCTGGGCAAATAAGATACCATTCCTAGGTAATGTGATTAGGGATAAAGGGGTACATGTCAACCATGGGAAGGTACAGGCAGTGAAAGAGTGGAAGCAGCCTGATGGCCAAGGCGCTATTGCCCTTCAAGCGCCCAAGCTCTGGCGAGGCGCTGCGTTCGGAGAGGGTGAGTGTCACCTGCGAGGAATGTGAGCACCAACCTCCGGAAAACAGGGTTCAGCACCGTGACCCCCCGACCTTAGTGATCGACCATCACCCTTGGGTAACGAAAATACTTGTTGGGTTTTGGGAGCCAAACAGCGCAGCGGAATTTAACCGAAACCCTTTAGGATCCAAGTGAAATGGGGTAAACCGGGTGTTCAAAAATTTTCATACCTAATTTTCGGTTGAGATCACTCACTCAACTGTCGAGTCAAATCACAAAACTTAAACAGTTGATGTGTTCAAGTGCTCTATGGTATCCACACGAGCCTCTCGGGATCACCACGCTTCCACCACGTCCCGGCAGATGCGTTTCTCTTGCGCTCGCAGTGCTAGCTTGTGTCCTCCAAGGAATTGCAAGAGAAGAGTGCGGCTATCCTTTTGGGATGCTAGGGCAAGGAGACCAGTGAATTTCTCACTAGAAGTTGTATTTATAGTGAGACTCAACTTCCAGGCCTAATGGGTTTCAAAGCCCCTAATCCAATTAGGCTTTAATTTCGGGCTTAATAATGGCTCAACTATTGGGCCCATTATTAATACGAAATTATTGTGAAACCAAAACCCAAATTATTAGCCCATGCACTCTAATGATCCAAATAGCTCTATGTGTGCGACCCAATAGGCTCTTACCATGTTGGCAATGATCATAAATCACATTTATGATCATAAGCAATGAGCGGTGTCTAGCAACACATCATTGCTACCCAAGTGACAAGATTGTCGATGATTCGACTAAACCTTTATGATCATCACCGATATATGCCATTGTCCCTTTGTCCAAGATATCAAGACTAAGCACGAGACATGGAATGTGTCACTCTCGTATAGCCCAATCTTTGGTTTCTTGATTACCGAGTAGACCAACTTAAACTGATGACATTGATATCGTATATCAACTCATCCGAGCATGGCCATGCATTTTTCTAAGTCTTACTCTATCAAGGGGCCCGAAGATATCACTCCCGTTACATAGGAGGGACAAATCCCATCTTGATCATACAAATCCCTCCGCATGATATGTGACATACCCAATGACCTCCTTCAAGTTCACTCAGTTACGAGCAACAAAGGAAAGTATCAAAGTATGTGACTCACATGTAGGGAACCTTGATGATCTTAGGTCGAAGGACTACATATACCATGATCACTATGAGAATCACTTATGACACTCATATAACGATCCATGTAGTGTTCTCATGGTGGGTCGGTCCAGTACACAAGTTCTCCAACTTGTACCCATATGTAGACTACATATCTCATATTAGTCTCCACATATGCTAGTCGTTATGTATTATTGCAACCCGCTCCACAATAATACTAGACTAGGGACGTTTGAGAATATCATTATTCTAGGGTTACAATTATGTTTGTTAAGTTACGCAGAAACAAAACAACAAACATAATTGCTGGATTAATGCCTTAATAAAATATCATGACTCAATGTGCAAAAAATACAATCATCTCATGATTGGCCTTTTGGGCACAACACTAACAATCTCCCACTTGCACTAAAGCCAATCATCCATGTATCTAATACCGATGGACCTAGAATGGCTATCATGCTTCTGCTGCGTAAGGGGCTTTGTCAGTGGATCAGCAATGTTGCTGTCTGTCGAAGTCCTGCATATCCTTACATCACCCCTCTCGATGATCTCCCTGATGAGATGATAGCGTCGGAGTATGTGTTTGGATCGCTGGTGAGATCGAGGTTCCTTAGCCTGTGCGATTGCTCCATTGTTGTCACAATAGAGCTCTATCGGGTCGGCAATGCTTGGAACCACTCCAAGTTCAGTGATGAACTTCTTGATCCAAACTGCCTCCTTTG
Source organism: Aquilaria sinensis (assembly GCA_005392925.1). NCBI lineage: Eukaryota > Viridiplantae > Streptophyta > Magnoliopsida > Malvales > Thymelaeaceae > Aquilaria > Aquilaria sinensis. Next base: position 18,500 of record SMDT01000892.1, on the reverse strand, counting down.
CAGCATCAGAGGCGGCAATGTACTCAGATTCTGTTGTAGAGTCAGCTACTGTCTCTTGCTTTGAACTCTTCCAGCTCACAGCACCACCACCAATACAAAACACATAACCAGATTGCGATCTAAAATCATCCTTATCGGATTGGAAGCTTGCATCGGTGTAACCCCTTACAACGAGCTCATCTTCACCTCCAAAGACCAAGAATGCATCCTTAGTCCTTCGTAAGTACTTAAGGATGTTCTTAACAGCTGTCCAGTGACTCTCACCAGGGTTCGATTGGTACCTACTCGTCATGCTTAAGGCATATGAGACATCAGGACGAGTACATATCATGGCATACATGATAGATCCAATTGCTGAAGCATATGGAATCTTACTCATGCGCTCTCTCTCCTCGGGTGTACTCGGACACTGAGATCTAGAAAGAGTTATACCATGTGACATGGGCAAGAATCCTTTCTTGGAATCTTGCATGCTAAACCTCTTTAGCACCTTGTCAATGTATGTACTTTGACTTAGGCCAAGAAGCTTTCTAGATCTATCTCTATAGATCCTGATGCCTAACACATAGGCTGCTTCACCCAAGTCCTTCATAGAGAAACATTTCCCCAGCCAAGTCTTCACAGACTGTAGCTCAGGAATGTCATTCCCGATGAGTAGTATGTCATCTACATACAACACCAAGAAGACAATAGCGCTCCCACTAACCTTCTTGTAGACACAAGGTTCATCTTCATTTTTGATAAAACCAAACTCTTTGATTGCTTCATCAAAATGAAGATTCCAACTTCGAGAAGCTTGCTTCAGTCCATAAATGGACCTTTGCAACTTGCACACTTTATTGGCATTCTCAGGAGTGACAAAACCCTCAGGTTGTGTCATGTACACATCCTCAAGTAGCTTTCCATTTAGGAATGCTCAAGTAGCTTTCCAGTTTTGACATCCATTTGCCATATCTCATAATCATAGTGTGCAGCAATAGCAAACAAAATTCGGATGGATTTAAGCATAGCAACTGGTGAAAAAGTTTCATCATAGTCAATACCATGAATTTGCTTGAAACCTTTTGCAACCAATCGTCCCTTAAAGGTAATCACATTACCATCCATGTTAGTTTTCTTCTTGAAAACCCATTTGCACCCTATGGGTTTTACCCCTTCAGGTGGGTCAACCAAAGTCCATACTTGGTTTTCATACATGGATTCCATCTCGGATTTCATGGCCACTAGCCACTTCTCAGAGTCAGGCCCCGACATAGCTTGTTGGTAGGTTGTGGGCTCATCCTGATCCATGAGCATCACATCACCAGTGTGAGTCATGAGAAATCCATATCTCTCAGGCTCACGCCGAATCCTACCAGACCTACGTGGGCTCTGTGCTACAGGAACAGACTCTTGAACCACAACATCTTGTGGTGTCTGTTCAGGTTCCATTTCAGGTTCGATGTCTCCTTGTTGTTCTTGAATTTCTTCAAGTTCTACTTTCCTCCCACTAGTTTCTTTAGAGATAAACTCTTTCTCTAAAAAGACACCAGTTCGAGCAACAAACACTTTTTGCTCAGAAGGATTGTAGAAATAGTAACCCTTTGTTTCTTTGGGATACCCAACAAAAAGGCATTTTTGAGATTTGGGCCCTAGTTTGTCAGAGGATTGACGTTTCACATAAGCGTCACAGCCCCAAATCTTCATAAAAGACAAATTGGGACGCCTCCCACTCCATATCTCATATGGTGTCTTTTGAACCGATTTAGATGGAACTCGGTTTAGTGTAAAAGCGGCTGTCTCTAGAGCATGTCCCCAAAAGGAGTTTGGAAGGTCAGCTTGACTCATCATAGAGCGAACCATGTCTAACAGAGTTCGATTTCTCCTTTCAGATACACCATTCCATTGAGGTGTACCTGGTGGAGTGAGTTGTGATACTATACCACACTCCTTCAGATAGTCAAGGAATTCTCGATCCAAGTACTCTCCACCTCGATCTGATCGAAGCACTTTGATACTCTTCCCGAGTTGATTCTCTACTTCATTCTTGAATTCTTTGAACTTTTCAAAGGATTCTGACTTGTGTCTCATAAGATACACATAGCCATATCTGCTAAAGTCATCAGTGAAAGTAATGAAGTATTGGAAACCTCCTCTAGCTTGTGTAGACATAGGGCCACATACATCACTATGTATGAGTCCTAGTAAGTCATTAGCCCTTTCACTTTGCCCTGTGAATGGGGCTTTGGTCATCTTGCCCAACAAACATGACTCACATGTCTCATATGATTCAAAATCAAATGAGTCCAAGAGTCCATCCTTATGGAGCTTGGATATGCGGGTCTCATTTATATGGCCCAAGCGACAGTGCCAGAGATAGGTCGGGTTCGAATCATTTAATCTGACCTTCTTGGTATTCACATTATAGATTGGATCTTCGAGGTCTAGAACATACAACCCATTGCTAAGTTGAGCACTACCATAAAAGATTTCATTCAAATAAATAGAACAACATTTGTCCTTTATTATAAATGAAAAACCTTTCTTGTCCAAACAAGAAACAGAAATCAAATTTCTACTAATAGTAGGCACAAAGTAGCAGTTGTCTAATTCTAAAACTAATCCACTAGGTAAAGTGAGAACATAAGTCCCTACGGCTAAGGCAGCAACCCTTGCTCCATTTCCAACACATAGGTCCACTTCACCTCGGGCCAATCTTCTACTTCTACTTAGATCCTGCACATTTGCACAAATGTGAGATCCACATCCAGTATCCAATACCCAAGATGAGGAAGTAGAAAAGTTAGCCTCTATAACAAAAATACCTGAAGTGGAAGTCTTACTTCCCTTTTCCTTAGCAAGTTCTTCAAGATAGAGCTTGCAGTTGCGCTTCCAGTGTCCAGGTTGCTTACAATGGAAGCACTCCCCTTCCTTTGCCACACCACCCTTTGGTTTCAGTGCAGCTGAAGAAGAATTAGCATTGGACTTTCCATTAGCTTTATCCTTCTTCTTGTTGGCTTTTCCCTTTCCCTTGCCCTTTTGAACCATCAAAATGGGCTTAGCCTTCTTAAGGTTTTGCTCAGCAGTTCTCAACATGTTGAGCAATTCAGGGAGGGACTTGTCAAGGTCATTCATGTTATAGTTCATGATGAACTGACTGTAGCTTTCAGGCAACGATTGCAAGACTACATCAATAGCCAACTCTTTCTGAAGAGCAAATCCCAAATTCTCAAGATTCTCAATGTACCCAATCATCTTGAGCACATGAGGACCCACGGGACTTCCCTCAGACATCTTGCACTGAAACAATGCCTTAGAGGTCTCAAACCTCTCATGCCTAGCTTGCTCTTGGAAAAGCATTTTGAGATGTTCGATCATATCGAACGCCCCCATGTTCTCATGTTGCTTCTGAAGCTCAGATTCCATGGTAATAAGCATGAGGCATGCAACATCCAAAGCATCATCAGAATGCCTCTTGTGAGCATCCCTTTCAGCTCTTGGAGCAGTGGCAGCAGGCTCATTCGGAATGGGCTGCTCTAGGACATAAGCCTTTCTCTCTTGTTTGAGGACTATCCTCAAGTTTCGGTACCATTTGAGAAAGTTGGTCCCATTCAGTTTTTCCTTCTCAAGGATCGATCGCAATGAAAGTGTCGATGTGTTTTGTGCCATGGTTATCTACAACAGTAAATATGCAGTGTAAGAGTCATGTATTTTAATTCATTTAATAAGGACTTTTATTAAACGATACTCCCACTATTTTCCTCAAAATAATAACCCTCGATATTATTTCGGAACACCTCGGCGCTAAGGTATTCTAGTGGGCCAAGATCCATATTTGACCACAACCTGAGTCAGCTTTGGCTTTTCTCTCAAGTTATAGCTATTTAGGTAGGCAACTCCTTGCCAATTGCATCCCATGCAACTTTTGGATAGTTGGGTGAAGAACACTTGTCCAAGCTCATCTCATGAACTTAAGCCCAACTCTATGCCTCTAAGTCCCTAATCCTATTAGGATGACTTAGTTAAGTCGAACCCAAAGTTAGCAGTTTGGATATCACTATTATCCCATCACGCCTTGCCAAGATGAACATGGGTGCTTTGCTTTGGCAAACCCACCTAATGTTGATCAAAGTCTTGACGAGTGCCAACATTTGGAAGGCATCACATTTAATGACTTAATATTTGTTTGAGGGATTTTTCTTTTGATCTCACCAATTTGTTATCTCCGATTGTTTTATACATGCATCACATACAAATATAAAACATGCATCTTTGAGTGTTTCAGGCAATCTTTCCCAGGAAGTCTCTTCTTCAGGCAATCTCCGGGGACCTCCTAACCCTTGTTCTTTGAGTGTTTCAGGCAATCTCTCCCAGGAAGTCTCTCCTTCAGACGCCCCCTTCCTCATCGGAAGTCCCTTCCAGGCTCACCATGTCATACAGTGAAGATGCCAACGGGCATTATTTGGCGCCGTCTGTGGGAACCCACTCTCAAGTGGCCATCGTTGAGACTCGACATTCTAAGGACAAGGGACTCCTGAAGCCCCCGTCTATGCCGAAAGCTCAACCGGTGGCTGAACAACCCACCACTGGGACTTCCTTCCCTGAGGACGAATGTCCTCTAACCATCATGATGAGCTTTCTATGTGATTTTCAACGCTCCTTTGTGGCTGAAATGACGCAACAACTGGACCAAAGGTGGTCACAACAGCCTTCGGGATGAAGGGCACCCTCGCCAACACCCCGTCGGAGAGAAACCCGAAATCTACTCACCGAAGTTTGGGGAGCGGGGACATCCGTGATGAATCCTCGACGGAGGACGTGCCTCCCAGAGTTCAATGTACTGGAGAAACGGGGTCAAAAGGGGTTAGGACTTCTTGCCGGCGAAGTTCTTCACCAGAGAAAAGATCACAATCCCCCCGCCACCAAAGTTACTCCTCGAAAAGGCAGTGTCATTCTCCGTTGCTGGAGGCCTCCAGGCAGCGAGAAGAGCCCAGGGCCACCGTCCTCATGGAAAAAATCCTAAGGAGGCCAGAAAAAGTAGAGAGGCAGATCGCCCGAAAGCCAGTATGGTCAAGGTTATCTGAGACCTTCACTGGAGAAGAGTCACCCTTTGTCCGGATGGTAGTAGAAGTACCAATGCCAAGCGACTTTTGAGTCCCTCGCTTGGAAACCTATGATGGACGTAGTGACCCTCAAGCCCACCTAACCAAGTACAGACGCAGCATGGTGCTACACGGTGCCGATGATGCCACCCTCTGCAAATGCTTTGAGGTCACCCTTTCCGGTCCTGCAACTGCGTGGTACAACTCCCTCGCCCCTGGAACAATAATGAGTTTCCAAGAGCTGTCCACAGCATTCACGCAGCAGTTCATCGGCAGCAGGCCGACAGCAAAGATGCCCGTCCAGATGTTCGACATAGCACAGAGGAATGGGGAAACCATTCGTGACTATGTCGAAAGATTTAACCGAGAGGCCCTGAGCGTGCCAGACTTCCGTCCTGAAATACGCATCCTCGCCATGATACGGGGACTTCGATGAGACTCACAACTCTTTTACGAGTTCTCGAAAGACCCTCCGGACACCCTTGGCGAGTTCTACCATAGAACCGAACAGCACATGATAGCCGAAGAGCTGAGAATGGGAGGATCAAAGCCTAATCATCATCATCCCGAAGGCGAAAGCCATCAACCTCGGTATCCAGCCGAGGGCGGGGGAAAAACTTGGAAGCAGAAGGGGAAAAGACCCATGTCATTTACTCCCCTAAACACCTCCCGAACAAACATACTGCTGGCCATGGAAAGGCAAGGAAACCCAATCCAGCGTCCGAAGGCCATGACTTCCGAAAACAAGAAAAATATGAAGAAGTTTTGCCAATTCCATCGGGATCATGGGCATGACACCGAGGATTGCTTCCAGCTGAGGAAGTACATAGAGTCTCTAATAAAGCAGGGCCAACTTCGGCGCTACCTATGGATGCCCTCCCTGAAGGGGAGGAGGGAAGAGGAAAGGAAAGGAGATGATGAGGAATATGATTTCGATAGGCGCCAGAACTGAAGTCCCAAAAGACATCCGCCACCTCCAGCTGGAATAATACAGACGATCACCACTGGACTACCTTCGGCAGAAAGAAAAAGAAAAGCCAGGGAGATCTCGGTGATGGAATTCGGTAACCCATCAAAAAAGCTTGTTCGAAAAAATGGGTCTACCGTAGTATTCCCTCATGACGACCCACTTCTAATCATGGCAAGGATAGGGAGTTGGGATGTCAAAAGAGTACTCCTCGATGATGGTTCTAACGCTGACGTCTTATTCTCTCATCTGCTGCCGAATTTGGGTATCCCAAAAGGTGATCTCAAGCCTGTCACCTCCCCTACCTTCGGAGTAGGTCCGTCCGAACTCCCTGTCCTCGGATGGATTGACCTCCCTCTAATGCTAAGGGGAACTTCACCACAAAACAAGGATGAGCTTTTTGCTTCCACAATGACAAGGTTCATCGTCATAGATGTCCCTTCGTCATATAATGCCATCCTTGGGAGACAGACGCAAGGAAACCTCCACATCCGCCCAGATGTGAAATACTTGACTATCACCTTCGCAACAAAGGATGGAGATGCTGAGATCTTCATCGACCAAGGGGAAGTGAGAAAGGTCTTTGTAAAAGCAAGAAAGGTCCCAGCGAAGATCTACGCACAGACTTCGGGAGCAAAGGCCGTGCTCGCAAGGGAGGCAAAGGGAGAAGAAACAGAAGACCCCGAGAAAATAGAAACAGAAGATGTAGAACTTGTCCCAGGCCGAAGTACCCGAATGGGGAAAAAACTGGCCGAAGGTGACAAGGAAAAACTTGTATCTTTCCTGTTAATGAACAAAGATCTGTTTGCCTACTCGCCGAAGGACATGCCTGGGGTAGACCCTCGCATAATCCAACATAGCCTTAAGGTGCGCCCAGAGGCAAAGCCTGTCCGACAAAAAAAGTGAAGCCTCTCGGCGCATAAGAACAACTTCGTTAAAACCGAAGTCCAACACTTAATAGAAGCAGGTGTAATCAGGGAAGTCAAATACCCCGAATGGCTTAGTAACGTGGTTATCGCCACAAAGGAAGGGAGTGATAAACTCCGAATGTGCATCGACTTTCGAAACGTGAACGATGCTTGCCCTAAAGATTCGTATCCTCTGCCACCAATAGATCAGTTGGTAGATTCAACCGCCGAGTATGGCCTCCTTAGTTTCCTTGACGCCTTCAGTGGGTATCATCAAATCAGGATGGACCCCGAAGACAAGGAAAAGACCGCCTTCATCACCGAAGTTGGTACATACTGCTATATTAGAATGCCCTTCGGGCTTAAGAATGCAGGAGCCACGTACCAAAGGTTGATGAACAGGGTCTTCAACTCCCAAATCGGGAGAAACATGGAAGTCTACGTCGATGATATGATAGTTAAGAGCAAACTGCCTAGTAGTCATATCACGGACTTAGAGGAAACATTCCACCAACTGAGGACCTTCGGAATCCGTCTCAACCCCGAAAAATGCGTGTTCGGGGTGAATGCGGGTAAGTTCCTCGGATTCATGGTGTCGGAGAGAGGTATCGACACCAATCCAGAAAAGGTCAAGGCCCTACTGGGATTCTGAACTCCCACGACGACTAAGGATGTGCAAAGACTCACAGGGAGAATCACGTCCCTCAGTAGATTCATCTCCAGATATGGGGATCGCTGCCGACCATTCTTCAAGGTCCTCACTAAGGCAGCAAAAAATGATGGTGACCTCAGAACCGAGGTGCATCCTTGGAACGAAGACTGCCAAAAGGCCTAGGAAGAGCTTAAAGTCTACCTAACTCATCTGCCGACACTCCGGCAGCCATGGGAAGGGGAACCCCTCATACTATACCTTGCCGTCACCGAAAAGGCGATAAGTTCGGTCCTTGTAAAGGAAGAGGGGGCAAAGCAATGGCCAGTATATTATGTGAGCAAGTCCCTGCATGGTGCCGAAGTCAGGTACCCCTTGCTACAAAAGGCTATTTATGCCCTGGTGCTTGCAAGCAGAAGGCTACGTCCTTATTTCCAAGGCCACCCCATTATTGTTTGAAGTAACCTGCCTCTTCGAGATATCATGAAGAAGGTAGACCACTCGGGAAGGCTTTCGAAGTGGTGCATGAAGCTCGACGAGTATCATATCACCTATGAGTTAAAGAAGGCAATAAAAGCTCAAGCATTGGCAGATTTCATTGCTGAGGTACCCATTGCCGAAGAAAGTCAACCTAGCCTGGGGAATAACGAACCTGAGTGGACTCTGTTTGTCAACAGGGCCTTCGGCTTTGAACATCAAGGAGCTGGAGTAATTCTTGGTGGTCCCGAAGATATGGAAGTTATGAAAGCCATCAAATTTGGGTTTAATGTCACCAACAATATGGTAGAATATAAAGCCCTCATAGCAGGTTTGCGCTTGGCTAGAGGAATTGGTGTGAGAAACCTAAAGGCCCATAACGATTCTCAGCTAGTGGTCCAACAGATGGCAGGGGACTATAGCGCGAAGGACCAAACTTTGGCAAAGTATCACGAGCTTGTATCAAAGCTCATTCATGAGTTCGACATAGTACACATTCAGAACGTGCCTTGTCGAGACAATTCTAAAGCAGATAGTCTGGCCAAGTCAAAAAAGTCCACTAAAGTACTAAGCCACCCGAGCATAACAATAATGAGCATAGCAACCCCGAAAGGAGGATGGAAAAATCCCATAAAAAAGTATCTTACAACCTTGGAGCTTCCCGAAGACCCTCGCGAAGCAGCAAAAGTGTGAAGACGTTCAGACGATATTTCCTAATCAGATAAGAGTTATACCGACAGGGTTATGTGAGTCCACTCCAAAGGTGTGTCAGCGAAGAGGACATAGAGACAGTCTTCAAGGAAGTCCACAATGGGACCTGTGGTTCCCACATAGGAACTGATGCCTTGGAAGGAGTACTACTCTGCCAGGGGTACTTGTAGCCCACCCTAAGAAAGGACGCGAGGCAGTTTGTCCAGAAATGTGATAATTGCCAAAGACACGCCAACATCCAGAGGCTACCCTTGGAAACGATAACTTCAACTAACTACCCTTGTCCCTTTGCAATATGGGGCATTGACCTCATCGGGCCACTCCCGACTGCACCCGGAGGAGTAAAGTTCTACGTGGTCGCAAAAGATTACTTCACTAAATGGATAGAGGCAGAGCCCCTAGCAACCATTTCGGTGAAGGACATACAGAAATTCATCTGGAAGAACATAGTATGTAGGTTTGGCATACCGAGGGTGATAGTGGCCGACAATGGTTCTTAGTTTATTGATAAGGGGTTCTAAGAATTCATCACCGACCTCGGGGTAAAAATGCACTTTGCCCCGGTAGCTCATCCCCAGAGCAACGGACAGGTAGAGGTGTCTAACAGAACCATTAAGGATGGTTTGAAAAAGAGATTAAGGGAAGCAAAAGGAAAATGGCCAGGAGAACTTCCTAGTGTGCTATGAAGCTATCGGACAATGCCCCGAAGAGCCACAGGTGAGACACCTTTCTCGCTCGTCTTTGGCGTAGAGGCCATTATTCCTATCGAGGTGGTCCAGCCATCGGTTAGGGTACAAGTGTTCGACGAAGAAGGAATGATCTCGAGTTGAGAAGTAAGCTCGACCTAATTGACAAACATAGAGAAGTGGTTAAGCTTAGAAGAAAAGCTTTTCAACAAAGGGTAGCCATAGCTGCTAACTTGCATGTCAAGCGAAAAGGAATCAGGAAGAGAGACCTTGTTCTTCGAAAGGCTAAGTTTGAACCCCGAAGACCATCTCACAGAGTGCTTCGGGCAAACTGGGAAGGGCCTTATTTGGTCCTCGGCAAGGTTCGGCCAGGAGTCTATAAGCTCGGCGATACCGAAGGCAGAGAATTGAAAAACACATGGCATTCAGATGCTCTGAAGAAATTCTACACTTAGAAATTTTTCAGGAAATTGTACACTTAGAAAAAATTTTAAGTACAGAAAATCTTTCTGGGAAAAATAGCCCCACCTAAGAAATCTAACCGAACAAGGTATGAGTATTTACTTGCGAAAATCACACATTTTCTCCAAAGGCGTCTCAACTGAACAAGGCTGATAAAAACAGGCAAAGCTTTGCCAGAACCGGTGTTGTACCAAACATGGTTAATAAAAGGCACGAAAAACATCTTCCCGAGGGACCTAGACCGAAAGAAGACAAACTAACCCTCGGAACCAAAGATTATTTAAGGAGAAACTCACCTTGAGACTTAGGCAAATTTTGGAAGAAAAAATAAATTTTATTAAAAGGAGCCTTATTACAAGAAGGAGATTATAAGAAGAAGGCTACAAAGAAAAAAAAAAGTGAGGCCCTGGACACCTAAGGGACCCCGCCATCATGAGAAGCTCCATCGCCAACATCCTTTGTCACGACCTTCAGCGCCGAAGAAAAAGCAAATGGCAAGTTAAGATGATCTATCTTGGACCAGGCCCAGCAAGGCCCCTCGGGGATGTCCAAAACCGCTAGGAAAGAGAGGTCGAGGTTGGGGTACTTTGCCAAGATTTGATGCTGAGCCAGACAAAAGTCGTCTTGGAAAGCAACCTTGGTTGTTTGGTCAACCTTGTCTTTCTCGACGGACAAGGCGTCCAGCTCGTTCTCCAACTTGGTGACCTCCTTCTCGAGCTTCTTCGCCTTCTTCTTCTTCTTTGTCTCCTTCTTTAGCGCCTCGACCTTGGCCTGAAGATCGGCATTGTCAGCGAGGGCCTTCGACAGGAGAGTAGAGTCTTCCTCTTTCTCTTTCTGGTAGGCCTCATTGGCCGAAGTCAGTTCAACGACCTTTGACCCGAGGTCAGACATCTTCTGGGAAAAATCCTTTAAGAGCTCCTCCTGACCTTTCAAGAACTCCTCCTGAAGTTTGGCGACCTCCTCCTTGGCTATTTTGTTCAGCTCGGCGTACTTGACGATTGAGTTGGCACAAAATACCTTGGCCTTCTACAGACGCTCTTCAGCCCAAGATAGGACCGAAGACTGTTTTGCTGCCCAAGCTCTGAAATATCAGCTGTACGCCAAGAGCTGCAAAAAAGAAGGACATTTGGTGAAGTTTTACAAAGAAAACCAAACACTTAGAAAAATTTGGAGAAAAGATGAAGGGTCTGAAGAATAACTGGGCAGCATGTTTGGACATCCTCGCAGCGACCTTCTCATTTGGGCACTCATCTGCCAGAGATTTGAAAGTGCCTTGAGTGAGCATGCCCCTCACCATTTGGGCAGCCATTTGCTGGCTGTCTTCAGAGAACAAGTTCATGTCCTCTGTGAAAGACCAGAAAGGCTCCCTCGCAACCTTATCCTTCGGGATATGGGAGTCCCAAAGGGCCCACTTCTGGGCCTGCTCCACCATCCATGCCGAGGGTGCCAGTTCCTTTGCAAAGTCACACCACAGTTCCATCAGTACATTGTCCCTTAGTCGTACGTCTAAAAGGTTGAGAATGCTAAAAATGTCTGAATTTATAAAGAAATGGCTAAGGGGCAAACTTGGTAGAACCTCGGCAATGTCATCATCGGAATCATGGACTTCCTCCACTTCAGCAGGGATGTGTTTGCCCTTGCTTCGTCTACGCTCCTTGAGTTCTTCACTAGAAAGGCCTCCAGCCGAAGAGCCCAAGATGTCCGCCGAAGTAGTAGGACTCCGGGGAGTGGAGTTGACGGTTAGCTCCGATGGCAGTTTGGCGTGGACCACAGGCGGCTCCCTGACCTTCACAACGTCCTCCGGGGGAAGGGGAAGAAGGTCCTTCTTCACCTTCTTGGCCGAAGACGGCCCGCCTCCAAATGCCTTTCACTTCTTTGGGGCCGCCTTCTTCTTCTGTTCCCCCTTCTCGGCTTGACCAAGGAAGAGGGACTTGTAGAAGGCAGTTGACTGGTCGCCCATCTCTGAAAAAGGAAGAAAATATCAATGTAAGTCGAAAGGGATACTTAGACCAAAATTTGGAAAGCAACTTACTCTCAACAAGGGCTTCATAAGTGAGCTCCTTCTGAAGGAGCATCACCAGCCATGACTTTTTCCCATCAATGGCAGCAGTTAGCATGTTGAGATTGGTTTTGTGCTCCTTGAGCACCCCTAGCTCCCGAAGAACCTTTTCGGTCATAAGGTTCCACCTGATGGGGAAGGGATACAATGAGCGTGGTGGGACCTCGGCATCCCAGTCAACGACAGCTCGGATACGGCTATCGAAGTCCTCAAACCTTGCTGCTAACTCAGGAGTTAGCAACTTCTTGGGATCAACAACATCCGTCTCCAGCGTCCCCCAGGCCCACCTAGTCGGCACGTGCGACCACGCCTCTGCCACCTTCAGGAAGAAGAACTTCCTTTGCCACCCTCGCCAACTGTCTTTAGTGTCGAAGGTGAACATATATTTTTTGCTCCCAGATCCCCGAGGTAGCATGAAATAGAAGCCACCCTTCGGGACCGGATAGAGCTTGTAATACTGCATGAAGATGACAAAGTGGGGTTCTATCTTGAAAACCCCACACATGCAGAGAAAGGCATTGAAGTAGGAATAAGAATTGGGAGGAAGCTGATTTACGGCTATGCCATGGAATTGGCAAAAGTCACAAATCATCTTCGGCAGAGGAAACTGAAGTCTGGCCTTTAGTTGGGCTCAAAAAATGGTAACCTCGTCCGATGCATTCATGAAGCTGAAAAGGCCAGTACGGGGTAGCCTGATCACAGCATAAGAAGGAAGAAAAAACTTAGTCGTCCACTTCGTTAACTTCTCTAAAGTGGCACAACACAGGTGAGACATGAGAGGAAGCCAGCTCTTAGGAGTAGTTCGACGGACATGATTGGGACAGGGGAAAACATGTTCGGTTAAAAGAAACGGCTTCAGGAAAGAATGTCAAGGGACTTTGGGAACAATAAAACAACTTCAGACTCTAGAAAAAATGGAAACAGAAGAAACCGAGGGACCTTTGGAAGGGAAACCCACCGAAACATTTGTCAAAGTCGGGATTAGTAGATGACACCGTAAAAGGTCACCAGAAATTGCTCCGCCGCTTGCACCACCGCAAAAAAGAAAGAAGAGCTCAAGAGCAGATGAGAGTAAGACAGAAGCAAAGGAAAACAAATGAGGGCCATAAGGGCAAAGAAGGTTTATATAGACCGAAGGGGGGTAACTGAATCATCGCCACAACTACCCTGCAAAGGCGAATCGTCGCCATAATTACCCCTTGAAGGCGAAAGGACGTGGCTGGTGTAACCAATGCAACTGCCTCCCAATCACCGCATGCCATGTGTCATCCAACATAGGAAACGAGGGCACGCCTTCTAACAGCACGAAAACCCAGGCACGCATATCTGGAGAGATGCTCCTGATTACGAGATGTGATGGTCCACTGACCTGTGGCAGAAAAATAAAAAGGCGGGTGCACATCTCGAAAAACACCAAGGGAATAGCCAAGGCGAGGGAGTGACACCCATAGGCTACCTCAGCTGGGAAGGCACACATTCGGGAAAGAAAGCGTCTCCTACACGGTTTCCAAAATAAGTCCCCCAAAGTGCCCCCAAAAGATTCGGCTGACCGAAGTCTCCACTTCGTCTTTCCAAGGGGGGACATATGATGGCCAAGGCGCTATTGCCCTTCAAGCCCCCAAGCTCTGGCGAGGCGCTGCCCTCAAAGAAGGTGAGTGTCACCTGCAAGGAATGTGAGCACCAACCTCGGGAAAAATGAGATCCGGCACCTTGATCCCCCCGACCTCAGTGACCCACCATCACCCTTGGGTAACGGCAACACTAACCTCGGAAGTATGTGCACTACCACCCTCGGTAAGATGACCTGACTAGCTTTGGAGAAGGTAGACTCACCATTTCGGCAGGGGAAAACACCCCCGAAGGGGATCATCCGCGTCGAGGGGACTCGTAGATAACTGAAGCAACCTCAACGAAAAGCCCTCCTATCCCGAAGAGGTCTCTTCCACCGAAGGGATCTCGAGAATATGACAACAAAGGTTAATGAGCCTTTGACACGTCGCCTTCGTACACGTTCTGACACGCCGCCCTCACACATGTTCTGACATGCCGCCTTCGTACACGTCCTGACACGCAGACCTCCTACGACCTTGACTTCTACCCAAACGGCCTATGGCCAGCTAGAGCTCCCCATTCCCGAAGGTATGGACCACATTCAACCGAACACGTGTCATGATCTGAGCGGGCTGTGTCAAACGGACTTCCCCTAAACACCCTCCTATAAATATTTGGGAAACTCTCAGGCAAAAGGAAGGATTTTTCTTCTTCTTCACTTCGCCAAATACTGACTTGGGCATCAGAGGCTCTTCCCCAAGAAAAACACTCTGGGGACCTCCTAACCCTTGTTCTTTAAGTGTTTCAGGTAATCTCTCCTAGGAAGTCTCTTCTTCAAACACCCCCTCCTTACCGGAAGTCCCTTCCAGTTTCACTATGTCATAGAGCAAAGATGGCAATGGGCATTACAGCCTACCAACCCCACTGAGGTGAGGAGTTTTCTTGGTCTGGTGGGTTATTACCAGAGATTCATTGAGGGATTATCCCAAATAGCTAATTAATTAACTACCTTGACCAAGAAGGCATAAAAATTTGTTTAGACAGAAAAGTGTAAGGTAGCCTTCCAAGAACACAATTGGAGGCTGACCACAGTGTGGATCTTAATAGTGCCAAGCCCAGGTGTAGGCTACGCTATCTACATAGGTGCATCGGGATTAGGCTTGGGTTGCATAATGATGACAGATAGGCAAATGCTTGCCTATTGTTCAGGGCAATTAAGGCCAAACGAGCTAAATTGCCTGACACATAATTTGGAACTAGCAGCCATGGTCTTTCCTTGAAACTTTGGCATTGTTAAGACAATCCTTTTAGATATGTACTAATCATAAGAGCCTTAAGTACCTATTCACCTAGAAGGATTTAAAGATGAGGCATTAAAGGTGGATAGAGTACATTAAGAATTATGATTGTGCCATTGAGTGCACAGTTATGAAGGGCAATGTGATGACTAATGCCCTTAGGTAGAACTATACAAGAGTAGTAGTTTCTAAAAACCAAGTGAGAGATGCTAAGGCTGAGATTTTTATGGCCCTATATGGGTATTCATCCAAATGGGAGACTAACCAAGTCTTCGAGTTGCGAATTCTGTCAGGATGGCTAGATAGGGTTAGAGAGGCCCAGGGGTTGGACACTAAGATTCGTGAAGTATCAGGGGAGGCAAAGTGCGAAACCCTCCAAGAAGGGCATAAGTATCAGCATTGTTTACCTTTCCTTAGGAAAAGACTTGATGTGCCTAGTGCCAATGGGTTAGAGGAGTAGGTGTGCCAAGAGGCATAAAGTAGTCCTTTTACTATCCATCCCGTGGTCACCAAAATGTATCATGACCTAAGAACTCATTTTATCTGGCCCTAGTTCAAGCTTGATATTATGAATCATGTGATTAAATGCCTTACATGTCATATGGTACATGCATAACACCAAAAGCCAGGTGGTACCTTATAAAGCTTACTCATTCCAGAAAGGAAGTGGGGGGCAATCACTGTGGATTTCTTGGTAGGTTTGCCAAGTACAAGGAAACAACATGATGCCATGTAGGTCATAGTGGATACGATGACTAAGAGTGCCCATTTTATATCTATTAACATCACCTATCCATAAGAAATCTTGGTAAACCTATATATTAGAGAGATTGTTCAATTTCATGGTGTGCTAGATTTGATCGTATCTTATTAAGATCCACGGTTTGTCTACAGGTTTTGGAATACCTTTCAATAGGCAATGAGATCAGAGGTAAACTTAAGTACCACTTATCCCCCCCCAAACAAATCTACAGTCAGAGATGACTATCCAAACCCTAGAGGACATGACCATTTTCCACTTATTGAATTTTCCTCTAACAATGGTTATCATGCATTGATTTAGGTGGCACCATATGAGGCTTTGTATGGCCGATGATGCATGATACCGCATTGTTCAGCCAACAGTGCAAATGTGGACCAAGTGGGACCACAGGTTATGGAGGAGACCACAATGAAGATTAGGCAGATTCAAGCCTGACTAAGGGTAGCAATTAATAGGCAATAAGCATATGCCAATCCCAAGTGGCATGAAGTAAACCTTGAATTATGGAGCAAGGTGTTCCTTAAGGTCTCACCAATGAAATGAGTGATACGATTCGACCAGAAGGGCAAGTTAGCTCATAGGAACATTAAACCCTATGAGATTCTAAAGTAGGTTGGCAAAGTTACCTATAGATTGGCACTACCACCAAGCCTGGTTGACAAACATAATGTGTTCCACATTAGCGTATTGAAAAAATTGTTAGTCAAAAGGCTATTGCCTATAGGAACTTCGGACAAGTGGACTTGACACCATTCTAGGAAGAGAATACGACCAACCCTGGGACTATGCACCACCCTCAGAAGTGTACATGACCAAGCTTAGAAACATAAGTCTACCATCCTCAATAAAAAAAAAATCCTAAAAATGGTCTACGCAACTGATGGGTTGTCATTGGGTGAACCTTCGAGGGAAATCCTATGTTTGAAGAGGTTTCAGGACCCCGAGGGGTCCTAAGGGAAAAATGACAAATACAGTTGAGGGATCTGAAACAGGAACCTTGCACACGCCCATACCCTCTGAGTATAACCACCTACAACTCGCTAAAGACACCTCTCTCCAAAGGTATGGGCAAAATCTGGCCTACCACATGTCCTGACCTGCCCAGATTAGGCATAACAGCCTTCTTCTCCAGGCCTCCTATAAATACTCGGGGAGGGTCCCAGGTAATACACACAGGAACCATACTCTCACTTTGTTCTCTGCTATTAGCAACTTCTCCCTCACATACTGACTTGGACATCGAAGATCCCTCCCCTAGAAAAACACTTTGGGGAGCTTCTAACCCTTATTCACCAAGTGTTGCAGATACCATTCAGCTGAAGTTCTACTGGAGGTCCAACTGATGGGTTTCGGGAGCCAAACAGCGCAGCAAAATTTAACCGAAACCCTCCAGGATCCAAGTGAAACGGGGTAAACCGGGTGTTCAAAAATTTTCGTACCTAATTTTCAGTTGAGATCTCTCACTCAACAGTAGAGTCGAATCACAAAACCTGAACAGTTGACCTGTTCTGGCTCTTTATGGTATCCACACGAGCCTCTCGGGATCACCATGCTTCCACCGCATCCCGGTAGATGCGTTTCTCTTGCGCTCACAGTGCTAGCTTGCGTCCTCCAAGGAATTGCAAGAGAAAAGTGTGGCTGTCCTTTTTGGAGGCTAAGGCAAGGAGACCTGTGAATTTCTCACTTAAAAGTTTGTATTTATAGTGAGACTCAACTTCCAGGCCTAATGGGTTTCAAAGCCCTAATCCAATTAGGATTTAATTTCGGGCTTAATAATGGCTCAACTCTTTGGGCCCATTATTAATACGAAATTAAGAAGTGAAACCATAACCCAAATAATTAGCCCATGCACTCTAATGATCCAAAATAGCTCTATATGTGTGACCCAATAGGCTCTTACCAATGTTGGCAATGATCATAAATCACATTTATGATCATAAGCAATGAGCGGTGATCTAGCAACACATCATTGCTACCCAAGTGACAAGATTGTCGGTGATTCGACTAAACCTTTATGATCAGACACCAATATATGCCATTGTCCCTTTGTCCATGATATCAAGACTAAGCACGAGACATGGAATGTGTCACTCTCGTATAGACCAATCTTTGGTTTCTTGATTACCAAGTAGACCAACTTAAACTGATGATTCCCTTGATATCGTATATCAACTCATCCAAGCATGGCCATGCATTTTTCTAAGTCTCCTCACTCTATCAAGGGGCCCAAAGATATCACTCCCGTTACATAGGAAGGACAAATCTCATCTTGATCATACAAATCCCTCCGCATGATATGTGACATACCCAATGACCGTCCTTCAAGTTCACTCAGTTACGAGCAACAAAGGAAAGTATCAAAGTATGTGACTCACATGTAGGGAAAACCTTGATGATCTTAGGTCGAAGGACTACATATACCATGATCACTCCTGAGAATCACTTATGACACTTATGTAATGATCCATGTAGTGTTCTCATGGTGGGTCGGTCCAGTACACAAGTTCTCCAACTTGTACCCATATGTAGACTACATATCTCATATTAGTCTCCACATATGCTAGTCGTTATATATTATTGCAACCCGCTCCACATTTATACTTTTACTAGACTAGGGACGTTTGAAGAATATCATTATTCTAGGGCGTCCGAATTATGTTTGTTAAGTTACTCAGAAACAAATCAACAAACATAATTGTTGGATTAATGCCTTAATAAAATATCATGACTCAACTGTGAAAAAATACAATCATCTCATGATTGGCTTTTGGGCACAACACTAACACCAACATGTCTTACATTGAAGATGAGCGCTAGAGCATAATTTGGTGCCGTCTGTGGGAAACATCTCCCAGGTTGCCATTGTGGAGACTCGGTTTTCCAGGGAT